>JANAVB010019794.1:4101534-4361534 GCA_029216955.1 Iris pallida
ATTTGATTTATCTTTACTTCTGTTTTGAATTTGATTTTGATGGATTATTTTTGAATTTGAGTTTGTATTTATTGATTTTGATGGATGATTGTTGAATTTTGAATCTCGATGTTAGCTGTGGCATCCGAGTTTGTATTTATATGATTTGATGGATTTGTTCATTTTTGAATCTTGATGTTCGTTGGTAAATTTGATTTTTGGCTATCCATTGTTGATTTAATTTAATTTTTGTCAAGATGAAATTATATGGGCTAGGTCATCTAAGTTATGGAATCTAGTCTTCTACAGTCACATTAGCCAGCATGGTAAGGACATATAGTCTGGCTTTGGATATATTTATCGGGTATAGGAATTTAAGGTTTTTACAGCCAAGCTAGCGGCATCGCAAAAATGTTAAATACCACGATTATAGAGGTATGTGCCTTAGTCGAGAACTCTGTGATTATCGTAGCCTTGCTTACTAGTATGACGAGGATTTAGAGCACCATGATTTTGGATAGACGCATATAATTACCAGATTGTACCTTAAATGTTTTTGAACATGTTTTCTCTGCTTTTATTTCAGTCCTTCAAAAAAAAAGAATTATTATTTGTTTGTTTTGTTTTGTTTCTTATTATTTAACTTAGGAGTAGGTTTAGCTCTTTTATAAACCTTGTGTAACTTCTTACTATGAATTTTTTCTTAATACATGAATTGATGATTTCTGCTAGACCTTATCTTGGATTTGATATTATAGCTCTGGTTTCAAAATGGTTTCTTCTTTTAAACAGATAAGCAGAACAGATTCTATTATCATTTCTCTTTATGCCAATATTTTATTACCGTCATTCTTTGTCTTATATAACTGTCCTGATTACATCAATTCTCTGTCTCGTATCTAATTCTGTCAGCTATACCTTGAAATCCTTGAATCTTCATATCATTTTGCCTGAGACATGTTGAGGAAATAACGTAAATTATCTAGTTCGAAAATGACGTAATTGGTTATCATATGATGTTTGTAGGAATCAGAATGTTGGATGTCAAATATGAAAAAATCGAGATGGAGATGTGGTAAAGGTTTAGAATGAAATCGAGAGATAAATGTTATCAGTTTAGAAACAATCACAGAAAATTTTGGTTATGAGTAATTCATGGATGTGTTTCAAAAAAAAAGTAATGAGGATATCAGAGGTCAACCTAGTTTTGAGAACTTAGAAAATCTTGGTTATTGATTTTTGGGAACTTTTACTCTGAGGCTATGTAGAATTTAGTAATGGAAAAGAGAATTTAATTGTATTCAATGATTATACGAAATTAAACTAGATATTGTAAGAGGGTGACTAGAGACAGAGAGAACACAAGGATTTTAAGTTATAGGAATTAATTTTTATGATTGGGAAAAATTATAGAATTCAAAAAAATATTTGAAGGTGAACGTTGAAGAAATATGAAGGTTGATTTATAAATAAGAATAAATTTTGTATGACATAGTGGTATTAGGGTTGAATAAATAAGAGATTTGATTTAACAAGTACAAGGATTTCATAAACTGGATTTAGAGGTTTCGGATCTAATTTAGAACGAGGTGAAGGAATTTGAAAATTTGATTAAATAAATAAGTGTTGATACCTAATTAAGAGGGGTATGCTTCGTGGGAAATATTTTAGAAGTTTGAAATTTTGTCTATGGTGATCGTGGTAAAGGTTTAGATGACTGAAGTTATTAAAAAAAAATTGAGGGTAGTCATATAACGGTTGATTTTTATATTGGGATTTGTGAGAAAATATGATTGGCAAATGGTAAATTGATGGTATCAGAGAGAGATGATTAACTGACTTTCGTATGAAATCTTTCTTGTTTTCTCTAAAAGGGTCTTTCAATACCATTGAATTCTAGTTTCCTTAATCACGACCAAATCGACTTCGATTATCTTTTCTTATCATATTAATATCTTGGGTTGTACTCAATTGAATTAAATTTGATTGTGACCTGAATCTCCATCCTTATATGCTCGTTCTCAGACTTTGTTGAACCTGTCCTCCATATTGCCCAAATCTTAATTTCTCCAATTTGATCAACTTAGATAGTATCGAGACTAAATATTCTTAATATATATTATGATTGAATTTCCATGCAATTGACTTTTATTCTTTAACTTTTGATTTTTTTTTGAATAGTACCCCTTTATAGATAATTGGTAGTTATCTTTATTTTATTTTTGATAAGTACCAGTTTTCATGTAGGATGGTAGACTGCCTTACAGTTTTGATGATTGTTATTTCTGTAACTTTTCTAGTTTAGCACCCTAGATTGCTTGTTTGTTTGATACCCTATGACCGTTTCGGTTAGCATGACTAGTATACCTAGATGAGACTTTCACTGCCACCATATGCCATGACCCTGTATGCCGTCCTTTTTGATGGTATGATTTGTTTAAGTTCTGGGACTTGATTGTGGGGGTTTGACCTAGAAGGAGTACGAATATTTTAATTTCGAGGACGAAATTTTTATAATGTGGGTAGGATGTGAGCACCCTGAATTTCGGGTTGATTTTTTTAAATTTTTCTGATTGATTTAGTTTCAATAAATAACTTATTCTGTTTATTATCTTTAAATGTACTTTCCCGTGCCTTTGATATTTGGAGTGTCAGGGATGTTCAACTCTGGAAATCTTCTTCATGAGTTTTGTAGTGGACAGGATTACCTTCATGACGGTATATAATGTCCCACTCAAACTTGTTCCCTTGTGCTCTTTTGCTTCACAGAACTTGGGTCGATTTAGACCATTTGATCATTAATTTTTTCCCACTCTTTTCCTTGATCATTATTAGCACGTTACCGTGACTTTTAATTTGGGAGCGCAAGACCAGTCATTTTCTTGAAACCAACTCATCATGCATGATTTACTCGAGACGTTCTTCACCCATGACCTTCGTGTCCCACTCAGATACGCCATTTTGTGCTCCATTTGCTTCACACAACTTCCCTGACATGTGACCCGATTTTATTTCACCCCACGGTGTCACATTCATTTTCCAACTTGATTTGTGGGTACCCTGTCGACCAAAACCTGTCAGCCCCAAATATGGACATGGCCCACATTGAGCCTACTATCCGCATGCCACTTGTGTCCCATTTATTGGAATTCCCACATGCTACTTATTTACCCATGATCATCAACACCTATTTAAATTTGATTATTTCGCCATGTCCGATTTTATCCAACCCGGCTCCGCTGAACCCAACCCCAGCTCCATGTTACTCTCCATCACCATCACCCTCAGCCTCATTACCCTTGAAAAATAAATACTCATCCTACCTATTTTTATATTTATGGAAAATTCTATTGATTTTAATCCCTAGAATGACCAATTTTTCCCATATTAAACCATAGCCTTTTGATTCTCCTAATTAATCTTAGCCATCCAATTTCCCACATCTAACATCAACACACCCCTAGCTAAGTGGCCGGCCCTAACATTTAGGGAGTTACTTTTTTCTCTTTCTTACTCTGTCATTAATTTTCCCACTCACAATTATTCCTCACCTATTCTCTCTCTCTCACTTATTTTCTCTTTACAGCCCATCCTGAGCTCAGCCTCCCATGGCCGACCTCCGCCCTGGCCGAGCCGCCGGCCACCACAGCAGGCCGAGCTCGACCAGCCTCCCCTCCTCTTATCAATCACACACATCATTTCCACCATCATCACCTTCCTTCCTCCTCACATCATTAACCCACACCGAACCACCACCTCCGTCACCACCGTGACCACCACCCTCGTCATGGCCGTGCAGCCCCCGCCGTCGGGCTAGGCCAGGCCAGGCCACACAAGCCAACGCGGCCAACACAGCAGCTGCAACTGCAGCAATGACAGTCGCACGCCCCCTTGGCCGGCCGTGCAGGCACCACCGCCGGCGACGTGGCCGCCGTGGCCGGCATGGACGACCCCCTCTTGGTCGGGCGCACACCCCGGGACAGGCCAGTGGCCTTTGCTTCTTCTTCGGCACGGCGTATAGGCGATTCGTGCATTTCGCACGAATTCCCGCCGTGACGCGCGCGGAATCAAGTCCGTTTTGGCGCCTCGTCGCAGCAACTTTGCGTACGATTTTCGAGAAATCCGACCGTTGGATCGCCGATTTCTTCGCTCCGTCACAGTCTCGGTATATTAACCTTCACTCCAGTCAATTTTCGTCCGTTAATTTTATCATTTGTACATCAAAATCGGCCACCAAGTTGACCGTTTAAATTGTATAAATTTTGGACAGTTTCGCGGAGTCAACGTCGTCAGCTTGTACCTCCTCCACCACAGCTCCATTTGGCGTGCTACCAATTCCTGTGTGAAGCAGGTATAACCCTCTTACTACTACTCCAGTTTTGTTTCATTGTGAGCTTGTTTGATTGGTTGAATTCGACGCCAAAGTTGGCCGTCCGAATTCATAATTTCTAACTTATAAAATTCCATTTTTGAATACGGGACTCCAGATTTTATTTCCGACACCACCAGTAGACTCGTGGCGTCGTTCTGGCATGTTTTTATATAAAATTTGTTAGATTTGGATGACGTGGGCCCTGGCACATTTTTCGGTGTAAAGGGGTCCCACAGTCCGGGTCAACGGGGCTTTTTGATGCCGGATTATCGGAATCCAATTCTGGATATATCGTTGAGTTTGTATCGTCATTCTGGACTCGTTGACATATAATTTGCTAGGTTTTGGTGGACATTGGATCCGACACGCATTTCTGTACAAGTCGGATACCAATATCCGGGTCAACAGTTCATTTTGAGATCGGCTCATCGGAAACCAATTCGGATATACCGTTGAGTTCGTATCGTCATTCTGGACTCGTTGACATATAATTTGCTAGGTTTTGGTGGACATTGGATCCGGCACGTATTTCGGTGCAAGTCGGATACCAATATCCGGGTCAACAGGATATTTTGAGATCGGCTCATCGGAATCCAATTCCGGATATACCGTTGAGTTTATATCGTCATTCTGGACTCGTTGACATGTAGTTTGCTGAGTTTTGAGAACATTGGCTCGGCACGCATTTCGTGCAAACCAGAATTCCAAGTTATGGTCAACGGACCAAATTGAGATCGGGTCAACGGAATCCAATTCTGGACATACCGTTGGGTTTGTATCATCATTCTGGTTTCATAGACATATAATTTATTATATTTTGTAGACTTATTTTTTTTGCACTTTTTTGGTGTAAAACGGCTCCGACACGGATACCGTTTTTGATCCGAAATTACCTTTTTGCCCTTGTGTCCAAATTGGACCGATGGATAGGCTATCCAAGCTAATTTGATCTTTCTGGACACGTTGGCGATTTATTTCATCATCCGACAATATTTGTTGATAATTTCTCTGAGTTTAATATTTTTATAATTTATTAATAATTAATTCTTATAATATTCATATTTCGGAATTAGTACAACAGAACTGAGATCAGTCAATTCCAGTGATCTCACATCGCTGAAATTGGTAAGATGGACACGCGGATCACTATAATAAGATTATTAGCTTTACCGTTGATCATCTTATCTCGATTTGCGTGTCGTAAGTTTCGACGTACGAATAATGAAGTACACTTTATATCTTTAATAATTAGACTAGAATTGACTCTGTTTGACCAGAGTTGACCAGTTGACCAAAAGTCAACTGTAATTCAATACTTGACCTAGATTTGATTTGACTTAGAAGAACCTAGGATAATATAAATTGCTTGTAGAGATTCATTTATTACAACTTGAACACCTTGTATCCTGTGTTGCTTTAAATAGGACTCTGTGGCTTCAGTTGGACCCCTATACTTATCAACTGTTCAGGTTATCAGGCGAGTACATTCTCTGATCATTTTATATCCTCATAGAATTATTTTCCTGCTTTAAATTACTTTACTTGATACTGTCACGTTGGTCACACGGATTGGTACTATATGGATCCCTTCTTGAGATGTTATCCTTCAGGAGCATCGGATATTACATGTTCTGTACGTTTCACTTACATTGTGTATCACTATGCTTCTTGGTTCATTGATCACTTGTGACATGTACTCTCATGATCACAGAGTCTCCTTGAATCACCCATTTATGGGCATTCCTAGAATCACCCATTTATGGGCATCCATGTATCACCTCTTGTGGGCCATTGCATGGAATCATAACATAACCTGGCTGGATCCTTGTATATTGATTGGGGGTACGGAGGAGTAGAAGTGGACATGTGAATATTATCCAAGTAGTGTAGCATCAGAATATTTCCGTAGTGTAGCATCAGAATCTCCAATGCCATTTACATGTCTATATTGTACTCTGACTCACTAGCCAATGTTAGTTCTCTATTGTATAGTAGATATTTCTATTACAGTTCTTTCTCTCTGTTTACATACTGTATTTCCTTTAGTACCTGTATCTTACTTTACTGCATGATTATATTTTCTTACCTACTATGAACTGTTGAGATGTATTGTGTTCGCTCCTGTCATGAGTGGACCTGTTGATAAATTTTACAGATAGCCTGGAGGTTGCCTGCTAGCCTAGAGGAGACACAGTAGAGGTTGTATAGATAGCTAGGTTTTTGCTTATAGCTTATTTTCAGTTGTGTTGAGTTGTATTTATGGATTACTGTGTTTGAGCTTTGAGATGTATTTCTGGGTTTGTGTATCTTAGACACTTAAACTTCTATATGCTGTATCTCTTTTGGATTTTATGTTTTATCTATCTTCCATTATGCTTGAGTTTACATTCTGCTATGTCACCCCCATTCTGGGAGTATAAACTGCTTAGCCTCATACTGTTAGATGCATGAGACCTAGGACAACGTTCTACTGTCGACACTGCGGCGTAGGCTGGACATACCCACGTCTCGTGCCCTTACTCTAGGGTACGGGTCGTGACAAATATCAAGAATAAAAATCACAAAGGAATTGAATTTGATTGAAAACTCGCTTGTACAAAGGAAAGCCTAGAAAGAAACCCAAGAAAACAATCTAAGTACAATTGTTTAGTTTTTTATTCTGGGGGGACGATAGAGGCTCGGGAAAGTGTAGCAACTCTGCTTTACTCCTTAGACTATCGGACACAGTCTTTGCTCTCGAAGAAATTTTCCATCCTTTGATTGCCAACCTTTTGCAGGGGTGTGGCACCCTGCTATTTATAGTGATTCCTGCAATAGCAGATTTTGGGTCGCATAAAGGGCCACGTGGCCATGTGTCTGTAATAGCAGACAAAGATTCGATCTTGGGCTGCCAGCTGGTGGAGGTTGTTGAGATTTTGTTGTAGAAAATCTGGGTGGTTGAGACTTGGTCAAATTGCCATGTGTCCCTTCCACAAAGTAGAGTCTGACTCATTTTGGCCGTATAGTGGCTTTAGGGGCCTTGCTTCTGGGGCTCGGCTCCGCTTGGCCGTATGAGATCTTTGAGAACCTTGCTTCTGCTGCTAGGCTCACTTGGCCGCATTGGATCTATGAGAACCTTCCCTCTGCGGCTCGAGTCCCTTTGGCCACATGGGGCCTTCGAGAGCCTCGATCTGCAACTTGAGTTGTCATAGCCGCATGAGTCTCCAGGGATACTGCTTCTGCGACTTAGTTTCGTTTGGCCGCATGGGGTCGAAGAGGACTTTTTCTGCGGCTTAGTTTTTCTTCGCCGCATGGAGTCTTCACTGCTTCTGCGACTTAGTTTTTCTTGGCCGCATGTATTTTTTACTGCTTCTGTGGCTTAGTTTTACTTGGCCACATGGAGTCTTCATGAGCACTGCTTCTGCGGCTTAGTTTTTCTTGGTCGCATGGAGTCTTCACTGCTTCTGTGGCTTAGTTTTGCTTGGCCTCATGGAGTCTTCATGAGCACTGCTTCTGCGGCTTATTTTTGCTTGGCCGTGTGGAATGATGATCCGCATAAACTCCATCTTTTCTATGCTTCTACAAGGGTTCCAATCGATTAGAAGGAATTGTCTCGGTTGGACATAACTAGAGCGAGGTAGCATAGAGGGGTTTACAATTGCATAATAAGGAGACAATTACGAGAGAATCGCGAGTAGAGAAGTTACAGGTTTGGTAAGGAGAAATTTGGATAAGTTCAAGGAGAAATTTTTCGTGGGAATAAGGTACGACTTAGGTGGATACTTGATCGAAAAATTGGAAGAAATGGTGCCTATAGTAATACAAATATTAGACATAAAGAGGTATAAAAATCGAGGATCAATATCGAGATTATGACACAATTAGGGAAGGAATAAGATCATTCTCGATCTCATAGTCGGAATAATCACGAAGTTGTCATCGCTAATTATAGGATAGGAGGTTAAGCGATTAAAGAATAGTGATACGGTCTGAAGCTACAATTTCAAGACACTTAGAATAATCTGATAATCAAAGAAGCTGAAGAAATTGCACACGAATTCATACTATGGTTTAGCTTATATATCAGGTTTCTAGGATAACACATGAATCCTCAAACACGACTAGTCTAATCTTAACCTAGAATCCAACTCACAGTATTTGAAGGTTTTCGTTAGTACACTCCTTGGTTTATTCTTCTCAATTGTATCTTTCATTATGTAGCTCCCCTTCCCGAAAATTTTTGAATTAATATTTTTCTATTATTTATTTGATTTAAATGGTGATTTTTAGATTTTTATAAATAATTAGTTAGTTAATTATTTCGGTAGATGATCTTTAGCCATGGTGGAGTTTTGGAGTACAAGGCGACTAGGAATCATGGCACGGATAGTGCAGTGGCGTACTTTGACTAGTGTATTAGTCATGCCAAGGAAGACCGAGCCATATGGACGTCCTAACTTGGAAAACCAGACCAAGTTGCGACTTAACCCTTGCCGAAGATTTTATTTATTAAATAATTATATTATTGAGTTTAAGGGAACCCGGTTGTACCGAATCTGTCCAGATTGAGCCCAAGTCAAATCCAAGCCCATATAGGCATGTAGTGGGACCAAATACGGCTTTGTAGACATGTTTGGTAAATGCAAAAATGTTTGTATATAAATATATATTTAGGAATTGGCAATTATTTTCTAAATAATTGTTATAGGTAGATTATAGGTGGTATTATTAAATAGTATTTTACAAAATTTGTATGATCTTTTGGAGCCAGATAAGGAGGGTGCATGTTGTATCCATAAAAACGACTTTGGGGCTATTTTTAATTGTTATTAGGATTTTTATTATCTTTAATATTACTTTGTTGTTATTAAATGATAATGATTTATTATTTATTAAATCAGTTATTATATAAATGATATGTGTATATATGTGTATGTAGATTATATATGTGAATGTATGTACATATAAATATTATATACGCATATGTATACATATATATATGTATTTATATATCGCTCTATGTGTATATACCTATTTATGCATAAATAGGAATTATACGTATATATGTATAGGTATGTATAGTTTTAATAGTATGTAGATATATGGTTATAAATATAATTAGTTATATGAATAACTTAACTGAATTCCCCTCCCCCCCTCCACAAGCCCAGCCATAGGCCCGGCCAAGCCCAGCCTAGCCATTAAACCCACCCGAGCCATTACAGGCAGACCCAAAGCATGCTAGGTAACCCAGCCAGGGGCCCACTCTCCTCGAGCCTAATAAACCCCACAGACCCGAAGCTCCCCATAGCCTAACCAACAGCGGAAGTAAAATCCCCCACAGCGTTTAACCCAGCCCAGCGTAGCCCTTATTCCATATCAGCCTAGCCCCACCCGAGTAACCGAGCTAGGCAGCCCACAACCATGAACCCCTTCAGCCTAGCCCGAGCAAAGCCTTCTCCCAGCAGTTCATTTTCTGTTATTTTGTATATATACAATCGAAAAACCGATATATGGAGAGAACAAAACCCTAAGCCTCGGGATCGAACGAACACATGGTGCACCCCCTACCATGGGCGGCCACCCCGATGGTTGCGCGTCGCCGGAGGACCGCCGGCGGGGCCGCGCACGCGCGTGACTCGGGACAGAGCGCACAGCAGCAGCTCTTCGAACCCGACTTCGACGAGATTGTGCTCAACGCTCGTTCGACGTTCTTCCGATCCGATTTCTCAGGTATGCCCACAACATATACGCCTTCGACTCCTGTCATTTTGTTTTTTTAGATGACCTAGAATCTAGGGAAATCGAGTCAAAAGTCGACAAAAAACCCGTTCTAAACAGAGCCAAGAACAGTTCAAACACCCAACTTGGCGTCGATTTTCCCACCAAACCACCACCTTTTGAATTTGTGTTTAAAGAGATTTATAGACGACTTATAGGAGATTATAACCCATCTTGAAGAATTTGAAATCATCGAATGACCGATCAGAAAATAGATTTCAAAGTTAGAGAAAAACCTTTTTCAAAAATATTAAAAATATTGAAAACTCATCCACACGACGTGCGTCTCGCCAATCCGGGCAACGTAGTCGCAAACCGAAAGCATCGAAAGGTGCGTAACGGCCTCGTGGTCGTGTGGGCTTTGACGGAATTCAAATTGGTCGCGTGTGCACGACGAATTTGATACGTATCTGTCAAAATTCACATTATTGGCCTTGTGCAAATTTCTAATTACTTTGTGCACGTTCGTCAGATCGAAACAAAACTTGTGCCAACAGGACCGTATCATTTTTCTGGTCCTGTATGTCAAGTTTGGTCCAATTCTGAGACAGTTGATTGGACCACCGTTTTGCGGGCCCCACGGTCCGATTCAAAGGGCAATTTTGTGCACGGCCCACCGGAACCCACAATTGAACATACCGTTGGGTTCGTATCATCAAAACGGATTCGTAGACATGTAGTTTGACGACTTTAGAGACCATTGACTCTGGCACATTTTTTGGTGCAAAGCGGGTCCAACGGCGGACACTGTTTTTGCCAAAAATTACCGTTTTGCCCCTGTATCCAGAATTGGACTTAAGGACAGGCAATCCTAGCTAATTTGATTATTCTGAGACTGTTGGCATTGTCTGTTTCAGCTTTCCGAGACAGTTGTGATGATTTGGACTTTATGGCTTAGTAGTGGACTAGATTGTTATTGGATCTGCGTGCAACCTCCAGGCAAGATACCTTGCCTCCCTCTACAGTTTATTTACATGCATATTTATAGTATTATACAGTTTTACTAGTTGATTATTTATATGTGATTTGTATATCATGCCTGCTAGTATATATATATATAGCCTTGTTTATAATTAGCTTTGTAGTTCATATTGGATTAGTTTTCTCGTGTATCGTGATTGGGTCGTGTCGTGTCATCACTTGTACTTGGACTGAGTTGCATCCTGTCATAGGATGAATATGTCATAAAGAAAATGCTGTACGTTGAAATTCTTGAAGCTAACATGTGAGTCCATATCAGGGACGAGGGTTAGTAGTTAAGCTAACCTATGAGTCCACATTAGGGGCGAGAGTTAGTAGTTATCTGTCCACAACTGCGAGTCCACGTAAGGGGCGAGGTTGATGCTAGCCTGCGAGTCCATACCAGAGACGAGGGTTAGTAGTATATGTTCACACCTGCGAGTCTACGCTAGGGACTAGGGTGATGCTAGCCTGCGAGTCCACACCAAGGACGAGGGTTAGTAGTATATGGTTCACACCTCCGAGCCCACGCTCGGGACGAGGGTGATGCTAGCCTGCGAGTCCACACTAGGACGAGGGTTAGTAGTTGTTCAAACCTGCGGGTCCACACTAGGGACGAGGGTTTGAGTATTCGATTGGTTATCCATTGACATCGTGATATCGTGTTCTCTTGTTCTTCTCCAGCAGTTCGTTTAGGCGTAGTGGTTCATCAGTCGTGTATAGTCATGTTTTCGTGCTGATTGGTCTTTTCCTGTTTATTTCCTGTATTTTCTTTATTGCATGATAAACTGCTAGATAGACATGTTTTTTTGTATCTTGCTATGTCCCCTGAGGACCTGATGATCTCTTCAGGTTAGTTATTGCGTGGAGTTAGTTAGCAGCTCTGGATGACGGATGATTATGACATGTGTGGGGTCCGGATGTGATGATATTGCTTGCGGGATTCAGGTATTGATACCATGTTTATTATCCAGTTCATCCAGCTCGTGTTTTCCTTTCATCATTATGATCTATCATATTTATTGATTCAGTTTATAGACTCATGTTATTTCTTGCAGACTAATCAGACATGCATGCTAGTGGGCTACAGACCACGACCCATACTTGTTCATTCTTACTTATTATTCTTATTGTGGATTGAGATATAGTTTTGCCTTGCCTTGATTAGGCCCATTGCCTTAGCAGTGACAACATTTACGTGTTCGAGTCGGGCTGGAGTCCGCTTGATGCGTAGCTGGCTTGCTTACGAGCTCGCGTCCGAAAAGTGGGTACGGGTCGTGACAAGTTTTTTGGTGGCCCATACAGGTCAGAGCATATCGTATCGGTTACGCAACCGTACTGATACGAGCTTGCGCAACTGACTAAACCCTTAGAAATCTTAATCCACACTGCCTTGAAAATTCTCCTAGAAAATTTTCTACGTCCTTGAAATTCCATAATTGCTCTCGATTACACTTCCTTGCTTTCCGTACCATTGATTCTCGTCCCTTTTTATTCTGAGGTGACGAACGATCGTGCTATCTACGATTTATCAGAAATCCTTAAGTTATAAATAATATTGATTAATTATTAAATATTTGGTTGTTTATAGATATGTGGGAGTATAGATGCCATATACCCAAGACATAGGTTGGAAGGATTGTTATCAACGAGATAAAGGATTATAAGGTTACGTTTAAGGAGTAGTGTGACCAAATGTGGGTAGAAGTCCTCAATTACTCGGAGTTATAAAATGACTAGAGAAGTTCATAAAATATTTTTGGAGAAATTAAATTTGAGGAGAGTAAAGTAATAGTAGACTTTGAAATTTAAGGAATAGTTATGAATTAGAATTTCGAGGACGAAATTATTTTTAAGGTGGGTAGATTTGTAGCTCCACTTCCCGAAAATTTTTGAATTAATTTTTTTCTATTATTTATTTGATTTAAATGGTGATTTTTAGATTTTTATAAATAATTAGTTAATTATTTTGGTAGATGATTTTTAGCCATGGTGGAGTTTTATAGTACAAGACGACTAGGAATCATGGCACATATAGTGCAGTGTGCGTGCTTTGACTAGTGTATTAGTCATGCCAAGGAAGGCCGAGCCATATGGACGTCCTAACTAAGAAAACGAGACCAAGTTGCGACTTAACCCTTACCGAAGATTTTATTTATTAAATAATTATATTATTGAGTTTTAGGGAACCCGATTGTACCGAATCTGTCCAGATTGGGCCCAAGTCAAATCCAAGCCTATATAGGCATGTAGTGGGACCAAATACGGCCTTGTAGACATATTTGGTAAATACAAAAATGTTTGTACATATATATTTAGGAATTGGAAATTATTTTCTAAATAATTGTTATAGGTAGATTATAGGTGGTATTATTATTAAATAGTGTTTTACAAAATTTGTATGATCTTCTGGAGCCAGATAAGTAGCGTGCCTGTTGTATCCATCAGAAACGACTTTTGGGCTATTTTTAATTGTTATTAGGATTTTTATTATCTTTAATATTACTTTATTATTATTAAATGATAATGATTTATTATTTATTAAATCAGTTATTATATAAATGATATGTGTATATAGATTATATATGTGAATGTATGTACATATAAATATTATATAAGCATATGTATACATATATATAGGTATTTATATATAGCTATATGTGGATATACCTATTTATGCATAAATCGGAATTATACGTATATATGTATAGGTATGTATAGTTTTAATCGTCTGTAGATATATGGTTATAAATATAATTAGTTATATGAATAACTTAACTGAATTCCCCCCCCCTCCACAAGCCCAGCCATAGGCCCGGCCAAGCCCAGCCTAGCCATTAAAACCACCCGAGCCATTACAGGCAGACCCAAAGAATGCTAGGCAACCCAGCCAGGGGCCCACTCTTCCTGAGCCCAACAAACCCCACAGACCCGAAGCTCCCCACAGCCTAACCAACAGCCGAACTAAAATCCCCCACCGCATTTAACCCAGCCCAGCCTAGCCCTTATTCCACATCAGCCCAGCCCCACCCGAGTAACCGAGCTAGGCAGCCCACAACCAAGAACCCCTTCAGCCTAGCCCGAGCAAAGCCTTCTTCCAGCAGTTCGTTTTCTGTTATTTTGTATATATACAATCGAAAAATCGATAGATGGAGAGAACAAAACCCTAAGCCTCGGGATCGAAAGAACACACGGCGCACCCCCTACCATGGGCGGCTACCCCGACGGCTGCGCGTCGCCGGAGGACCGCCGGCGGCCGGCCGCGCACGCGCGTGACTCGGGACAGAGCGCACAGCAGCAGCTCTTCGAACCCGACTTCGACGAGATTGTGCTCAACGCTCGTTCGACGTTCTTCCGATCAGATTTCTCAGGTATGCCCACAACATATACGCCTTTGACTCCTGTCATTTTGTTTTATTTTAGATGACGTAGAATCTAGGGAAATCAAGTCAAAAATTCGACGAAAAACTCGTTCTAAACAGAGCCAAGAAAAGTTCAAACACCCAACTTGGCATCGATTTTTCCACCAAACTACCACCAGTTTTGAATTTGTGTTTAAAAAGATTTACAGACGACTTATAGGTGACTATAACCCATCTTGAAGAATTTGAAATCATCGAATGACCGATCAGAAAATAGATGTCAAAGTTAGAGAAAAACCTTTTCAAAAATATTAAAAATATTAAAAACTCATCCACACGACGTGCGTTCTGCCAATCCGGGCGACGTGGTCGCGAACCAAAAGAATCAAAAGGTGCGTAACGGCTTCGTGGTCGTGTGGGCTTTGACGGAATTCAAATTGGTCGCGTGTGCGCGACGAATTTGATGCGTATCCGTCGAAATTCACAGTATCGACCTCTGTGCAAATTTTTCAATTACTTCGTGCACGTTCGTCAGATCAAGACGAAACTTGTGCCAACCTGACCGTATCATTTTTTGGTCCAGTATGCCAAGTTTGGTCAAATTCTGAGACAGTTGATTGGACCACCGTTTTGTGGGCCCTACGATCCGATTCAAAGGGCGATTTTGTGCACGGCCCACCGGAACCCACAATTGAACATACCGTTGGGTTGGTATCATCAAAACGGATTCGTAGACATATAGTTTGACAACTTTAGAGACTATTGACTCTGGTACATTTTTGGTGCAAACCGGGTCCAACGGCGGATACCATTTTTGCCCAAAATTACCGTTTTGCCCCTATGTCCAGAATTGGACTTAAGGACAGGCAATCCTAGCTAATTTGACTATTCTGAGACTATTGGCATTGTCTGTTTCAGTTTTCGAAGACAGTTATGATGATTTGGACTTTATGGCTTAGTAGTGGACTAGATTGTTATTGGATCTACGTGCAACCTCCAGGCAAGATACCTTGCCTCCCTCTACAGTTTATTTACTTGCATATTTATAGTATTATACAGTTTTACTAGTTGATTATTTATATGTGATTTGTATATCATGCCTGCTAGTATATATATTGCCTTGTTTATAATTAGCTTTATAGTTCATATTATTAGTTTTCTCGTGTATCGTGATAGGGTCGTGTCGTATCATCATTTGTACTTAGACTGAGTCACATCATGTCATAGGATGAATAAGTCATAACAGAACTGTTGTACCTTGAAATTCTTGAAGCTAACCTGCGAGTCCACATCAGGGACGAGGGTTAGTAGTTAAGCTAACCTACGAGTCCACATTAGGGGGGAGAGTTAGTAGTTATCTGTCCACACCTGCGAGTCCACGTTAGGGGCGAGGGTGATGCTAGCCTACCAGTCCATACCAGGGACAAGGATTAGTAGTATATGGTTTACACCTGCGAGTCCACGCTAGGGACGAGGGTGATGCTAGCCTGCGAGTCCACACCAGGGACGAGGGTTAGTAGTATATGGTTCACACCTACAAGTCCACGCTAGGGACGAGGGTGATGCTAGCCTGCGAGTCCACTCTAGGACGAGGGTTAGTAGTTGTTCAAACTGCGAGTCCCACTAGGGACGAGGGTTTGAGTATTCGATTGGTTATCCATTGACATCGTGATATCGTGTTCTCTTGTTCTTCTCCAGCAGTTCGTTTAGGCATAGTGGTTCATCCAGTCGTGTTTTCGTGCTAATTGGTCTTTTCTTGTTTATTTCCTGTATTTTTTATTCCATGATAAACTGCTAGATAGGCATATTTTTATGTATCTTGCTATGTCCCCTGAGGACTTGATGATCTCTTCAGGTTAGTTATTGCGTGGAATTAGTTAGTAGCTCTGGATGACGGATGATTATGACACGTGTGGGGTTCGGATGTGATGATATTGCTTGCGGGGTTCATGTATTGATACCATGTTATTATCCAATTCATCCAGCTCATGTTTCCCTTTCATCATTATGATCTATCATATTTATTGATTCAGTTTATAGACTCATGTTATTTCTTAGAGTCTAATCGGACATGCATGCTAGTGGGCTGCAGACCACGACCCATGCTTGTTCATTCTTGTTTATTATCTTATTGTGGATTGAGATATAGTTTTGCCTTGCCTTGATTAGGCCCATTGCCATGGCTGTGACAGTGTTTACGTGTTCAAGTCGGGCTGTAGTCCGCTTGATGCATAGCTGGCTTGCTCACGAGCTCGCCTCCGAAAAGCGGGTGTGGGTCGTGACACATTAACATAATATCAAGTTGTTCATAATGTCATCTGTCAAGGTCTTCAAATGTCCTAGATTCTTAAAAGTTTAGCATAGCCTTTAACTCTTAACCTTTTCCCTACATCCACGAAACATCTCCATTTTCTAAAATTTACCATCCACTATGTACAACTCAACTATAGATTCTATTCATCAATCTATTTTAGGATACTCTACTTTTCTACCTTATTATCTTCTCATTTCATGCTATTTCATTTCTTGTCCTTATTTTCTGAACGCCTTAATCTTGATCATGTGTCTATCTAATCTATAGTGTTGGGTCCTAACAACATACTAGTATATCATAATCATTGTCCTTTTCTAACCTCACTTTATCTTATCACAAATTTTGTATCATCTATTTTTCATGATAACATCCTCTTTCTTATTCGAATCTCAACTCTCGGGTTGGATTTTATGGCTACACAACTTGCTTATGGTATATCCTATCAGTAATCCTTGTTAAGTCATCGTGGATAACCATTTTCATAATTCTCGATTCTTCTTAATTTATTTATGAACCATCCTGTAATTTTAACCTTGTTCCTCTTCAAATATTTCGTCCTAAACCTTAGTACTTTTCCTATAATTCCTTTATCTTTTTGTATATCCACTACGTACACCAAACACAACTATTCCAGTCACAATACTTCAAGGATTTCCATCTAACTTACATCGACGAAGGGTTTACCAACCTGCCACTTGAGCTGTGGCTTCTCTAACACTATTCCCAGATCCTTAGCTATGACTAAACATCGAAGATAGAAGGATATATTCAATCCCCTACTCAATCAATCCTTTAAATTCTATATCATACCCTTACAAGTCATAGGTCAAATTCCTTAACAACATAATCAATGATTCTACGCCTTCTTATTCATAAACCAACTATTCATCCTTACAAGATCGCCTAACTATTTTACTCCTATCTGCTAGGGAAGGTTTTAGGCTGGCTCAAATAAATATTCATTTCTGATACCTCTATCATAGTATAACCTTATTGGTCAATCTTCTAGTCCTAATTTCTAATATGTCGTTCAAGGTTTGATTCAACCAATGTGAAGAGGGTTGACTAGTTTATCTCAGACTTATCTACTCCTAGATCACTTTTCTCTCTCATACCTAATCACTTTTCTCTCTTATATCTAATCTTTCTAGTGCTCACTCAATTAGATAGTTATTTTTTGATTCTTGTACATGATATTATTTGCTCTTGTATTTACTTACAGTATTACTCATATATTGTTATATTTATGTACCTGTTCCATTATCTTATAGTTCTCTCTATTTATTGTTACATAGTCTATATCATTTACTGGAACTGTTATTAGAGGTGTGATTCGCTCCAATCCTGACTGGATATGATTTTTAGACGATTTAGAGGAGTAGTGTTCTACCCACTACGGACCTCAGGATGTAGTAGGAGTAGACATGAAGACTTTGGATCGAGAGGGACTAGTTCTAGTAGAGGAGACACCACTAGTAGCGACTCAGCTAGATTAGCTATTTGTAATGAGTTTGTCTCCAGCTTCTGACACATTGAGATGTTATTATTTCTAAGACATGTTTATGTTGAGATAGTTAGACTCGTAGACTTGGATATGGATTTGAGTTATGTTTATGCTTCTATACTTATCTTGGATTATTATTTCATATCTTTTATGTCATTATCGTATCATTTATCTTTCTCATAGTTTATTGTGATTGGGTATGGGAAATATCATTATATTGTCCTCCTTTTGGAGTTGAGATATCATTGACAGGTTGTGATACATATTCATGAGATCTATGTTAGTATTGTTGACCTAGACAGTATTCTACCGTCGAAGCTGTGGCGCAGGCTGAGATTTGAGGTGACCTAGTTTGGGGAGCGAACCAGCTTGTGGTTATGTTATTTGGGGCATGAACCAGCTTGTGGTGGTCCAGTTCAGGGCACGAACCAACTTATAGTGGTTCGGTTCAGGGCATGAACCAGCTGTCTTAGTACAGAAGGTGGCTCAATCAGGGACTTGAGACGTCTGTCTTGTTGTGGAGACTGGTCGGGTCGTTTGAGCTACATGCCCCATTGGCCGCATAGGGGCTTCTTAGAAGGGAAGTCGCATGGTGTCTGGGCCGCAAGTGATCTGTTCACATGGAGAGTTCTAGTTGCCTTTGGTTATGCAAAAGTGATGTACTTCGGGGTATTGTGTTGTTGGGACTTGGCATCCCACTAGAGGTTTATGGGACTTCGTGCACTTTACCTGAGGTGGTTTGGTATGCATTGAGGCTGGACAATTTCCATGCTTCTATAAGACCCCCTTCAAAGTTTTCAAACTTAACAATGACTTTGGAATACTTTGAATAGAAGCATGGGCTCTTCGGGGTCCTTGGCTGCCAAGGCTTCGGGGGAGTCTATGGACTCCTATTGTCGCCGCTTCGTCTGGATGTTCCTTTTTTTTGAAACCGTTGCCAGGCTGGCAAGCCTTTATCAAAATTTGATAATATCTCGCCTCGAGTTATGTTCTTCCGTCATTTTCAGGATATAGAATTATGCCTGGAGGGAATTGAGGAGTCTCCATCATGATTGTACCTTGCCATAAATATACGAATATGAAGGGTGATGGCCCCTCTGTAGAAGTTAAAAATCAAGGGGTGCTACTCATTAAAGTGCGCCATCATCAAGTGGCACCAGATTATTAGGTTGCGCCAATATCAGGTTGCGCCAAAGCCAAAAAGCCCCTATGCGGCCAAAATCAAGGGGCGCCACTCATTAAAGTGTGCCATCATCAAGTGGCAAGCCTCCTCGAGAAGCTGTAACGTCTTTTATCATTACTGACAGCTCAGATAACACGAAAATTGAAGATTATCCATTTGAATCCCGCACAATGTGGCACTCGAAAAGATTTTTGTCAGCATGTAATTAATGCTGATGGCTGGCCCGCACAAGTTGTCAACTGGCATATGAATTAATCAATACAGTACAGAAGACTCGTCAGAGGTGCCAGTTATTGAGTTGTGCCCGCGCGCAACCTAGCTAGTTGGCGCCACTTGATCAAATTTTATGTCCAGAAGCAGGATGATGTGGCGTGCATGCCACTAATTTTGAAGAACGTGTCCACTACACTGCCCATGACTATATACATCTTACTCAAATGATGCCACGCATCCCCAGCAGTTGAAATAACCGCTCGCGCAACTTGACAATAGGCGCGCAACTTGAAGTGCGCGCCACTCAGAATAACTACTTAACAGTTATTTTAAAAATCTATAAATAGAGTTTCAAATCAGTGCTAAGGCATCACTAATGATCATATTCTACTGACAAAGTGTTGTTGCATCTTCCAAAGGCTCGTGTCTTCGATATCACATCGTCCAAGGGTTAAAGTGATCATCTTCTGATCAGATTCCTATAGTTGTACATCCCCATAAATTAGTTGTACTATTGTACTCTTTTCTTAGTTTGTAATCAAAATTTTGTTTTTACACAAAAAATGACGACTCTGCTGGGGACGACTTTCTTCTCTGACGAGAAAATGACAACTCAATGTAATAACACGTCGATCGGCAAGACACAGAAGACTTTGGTTGTTCAAGTCAACCAAACCGCTTACGAAGCAATGATCAGTGTTAGGGGTACTAGGTGCACAGCAGTTGCTGCTAAGAGCAAAGCGCGTACTGTGTGGACTCCCAAGTCCTCTTTGCCAACCATTGCTCCTACGCAACCTGCACAAACTACCTCTCTGCCAACCATTGCTCATGTGCAACTTGTGTGGACTGCTTCTCTACCAACTATTGCTCCTGCGCAACCTGCACAGACTCCTTCTCTGCCAACCAGAACCCCTGTGTAACCTGTGCCTACTGCCTCTTTGCTCTGAACAAAGGGAAATGCCTTTTGGATACTCCCTCATTTTCTCCAGTTCTGAACTCGGGGAAGAACTTATCTAGCGAGAGTGCTAGACAGAATAAAGGGAAGCGCCCTTTGGCCTTTCCTCAACCTGCACAAGCTCCGCCTGTGGCCTCTCATCCACAAAACAAAAGAAAATGCTCTTTAGCTACTCCTTCCCCAAATTTGAACTTGGCAAGGAATACACCTATTCCAGTCTCGTCACAGAATAAAGGAAAGTGTCATTTGGCCTTTTTTAATTCTTCTCCAGTCCTTAACTCGGTAGAAAATATCTCTGGTGGCGCCTATGTGCCTGTCAGTGTAAAAGCTCTTTTGGGCAGGAACTCGACTACTCTTAACAGAGACAATCAAATCTCTGCTAAGAAAGTGAGTTCTGTTCAAACTGAACTTTATGTTACCCAGTTGCGCCAGGCCAGGCACATAAGAACAGTTTGCGTAACACAAAAAGGGATTCTGCCAAATCCCAATAATGCAACTCCGGATCTTCCAACCCTACGCATCTCAAGATTCAAGCAGGGTAAGTTGCTAGTATCTCAGACAGATACACAAGTAGCAGACCTATCTGACCTGTGCACCTATCTCAACAGGCGCCAGTCAACTCCTACTTCAACATAATGCAAACAGCCTGCGCCAGTGGCTAACTTACGCCAGAAGCAGACTTCTGAAGTCAAGAACCCCTTTACCTATGCTAACCAACTCAGCAATTCCTTGTACAATCAAGAAATAGGACATCTCAAAAATCGAAATCATGTTCCTAATATCATTAAAGAATATGTTCCTTCGACATCTTCTCATCCTGTTGTTGTAACCGATCTCCGTGAAATTCTTAAACAGAAGCGGAAGATCACAAATCTGTCTTATCCATCAGTAACACAGCCCCAAGAATATTATTGTAACCATCACCATGAGGTAGTTAGCAAATGTTGTTGTCAATCAGCTAAACGGTCTGTCTTCGACCGTTTGAATTACTTTTAGATTCCTCAACCGATGATAGTGGATGAAGAAAAAATTTTGTATGCCTTTGTCAACATGACATCTCGAAGTACTGGGGGTGGAAAGCGCCCGCGACACAATGTATCCCGTAATCCCAGTCAACAGTACATAGATCGGATTCGTGAATCCGGCAAAGGAGTATACCAATATATCAGATCAAGAAGTCGAGACATAATCGGTCAAAGGAATCTTTCTTTCGACCAAGAAACAATCGGTCAAAGAAATCTTTCTTTCGACCAAGAAACAATCGGTCAAAGGAATCTTCCTTCCGACCAAGAAACAATCGGTCAAAAGAATTGTAACCCCACTTTCCCGACATCAATGAATTACAGTATTTTCTATGGTTATATATATTTTTTTTTATGGTTATATATATATATATTATATTATAATATATATATATATAATAATATATATGTATATATATATATATATATAACCATAGAAAATACAGTATTTTCTATGGTTATATATATATATATATATATATATATATTATATATATATATATAAATATAATATATATTATAATAATATATATATAATCTTCCTTCCGACCAAGAAACAATCGGTCAAAAGAATTGTAACCCCACTTTCCCGACATCAATGAATTACAGTATTTCTATGGTTATTATATATATATACATATATATATATATATATATATATATATATATATATATAATTATTTAAGAGGGTTAATGATTTTAAATGATTATTTATAATGTAATTTTATATATGTTAAAGATTAATTATTTCTCGGTTTGATTAAATCCTTGGGCTTTCTTGTTACTTGGGCTCTTTTAGTCATTGGGCTTGTTTCATAAATGATTGAAAAAATGTCCACTATGTTCCTTACATTTGGACAGCTAGCCACTTGAGAATCCTTTCTCCTAACTAACCGTGTGAGGATTGTAACAAACTTTCCAAATTTTCCCTCCAAATTAACTCTGGGCCACGAATTCAATTGCCTATTTAAACACCGTCACTCCATTTCTTTCTTTCTAAAGGATAAGAGCAGAGCCTCCATTTTCTCCCACTCCAATTTTCTTTTCAAAACCCTAGGTTCTTAAGAGTTCGATCACGATGGCGATGGCGGTCTCTCCCTCCGACGATTAAGCTGGTAGCGGCAGATCATCTCCGGCTATTCCCGTTCCACGACGATCCTCTCGACAGCGTGCAGACTCGCGACGGAGTATCACCGTTCCATGGCGACCTTCCGGTGTAACTAGGCGTTCTCCCCGGCGACTATTCTGGGGACTTCCGTCTCTTTCGACGACGTTGCGTCGAACAATGACGACGACAAGTTCATCTCCCTGACGACGAGCGGCTAGGCAATTTTAGGTGACAGATTTCGATGACGACTTATCTTTCTCGGGGGATCTTGGGCACATAGCAGCGGGAATCAATCGGCAGGCGAGTTTCTCCCTGATCGTTCTTCCTTCCTTCAATTCTTTTTGATCGATCTGATCGATGATCGGATCCTTCCTAAATTCTTTGATATTTCGATCGATGATTTGATCCATGAGATCTTGGAATCGATTCTTACATTCTGAGGTTTTCAAAGGAAACAGAGAAAATATATTGTGTTTTGAATACTTTGATGAATGCCACTCGTTTGATGAAATGACTGAACAAGGGACAGATCGGTGGACTGGACAAGTGTGACTCGTATTCGAATGTTTAGAGCCATCTTCCAGGTTTAGGATTGATCCTTCCTCCTTCAGGTATTATATTACCTCTCTTGAATATATTAATTGTGCTTCATAGCTAGATTTTGATTGATAGTGTTAAGCCAGGGACGGAGTCGGGACGCAGGGTGCTGTACGTGTCGTGCGCGTATCTGTTCGTGTATATTGTAGGGGCTGTCTTGATTAGTCATTGTTAGTACAAGGCGGGTAGACACGCGAGTAACATTGGCATGTTGGCGAGTTGAATCACATGCATGCGTGGAAAGGTTAGAACGTGTCGATTGTGTCCAGGTTAGTGTCGGGTGCGAAGTGGATGGTTGCAGCCTGTCTAATGTTGATAATTCGATTGGGTTGTAACAAATTATTATATTGTTCTGTGTTTTTCTTTACTTCTCAGCATTCGAATTTGAAGGGAACTAGCCGTTAGGACCTGGGCTTATTTCAGAGGTTAGACTTTGAACTTGCCAACTGGGATGAGATAGGCTTGACCATGTGTTTTCCCTAGAGACTTTGGATGGGGACCAGTTTGTATTAATGGTTGTTCTTCTGGGCTTTAGCTTTATGTTAGATTTTAACTTCTGATGGGTTGAGTAGTGTGTTCATCTAAATACAGGTAAAGTTGGATTGATGAGCCGATTGATGAATCCAATATGTACTGAACTGGGGATTACAATAACTTTAATAGTGATAGTACATATCTTAGACTGGGATGGAGTTTACGTATGAGTTAAATTGGGCTACAGAATGTAGTCCACCTTTGTATACAGTTGGGATGCACATTTAAACAAATTAGCACATGATGTTCATTATTTTAAAAACAAATGCTTGATATTATTTTACTATATAAACTTATGGTAGAATTTATAACAAACTATTTTAAGCTAACCTATAATAATTTATTCTAAGGTATTCTAATTTAGTAATGTTTATTACTAAGGTGTTGGACAAGTGACTGTAGGTTTTATAGACCCTTAGTATTTTTAACAGATAACTAAATCATTTATAGGATTTATCATAGATATAGATAGTGACTAATTAATTATGCTTAACCAAATTGTACCGATATTCAGGAGGATATACGGCTCTACTTCCTTTTTGATCACCCTGAGCAAGGCAAGTACATTCTATGATCTTGTGCATTTACATTCATTTCTTGTACTCCTCTTAATGACACGATGTGACACGATATCATGTACTCTTGTACTTTCATGTTCTTGTAGTCGGGGAGGGGAAATACACTAGCTATGTGACCAAACCTAAGGATCAGAAATTCAGGTTGATAGCTTAGGCCTCGTACAGTGCATACGGGCCCCTAAGTCGTACCCGTTTCATGTGCTTATTCCTGTACTTACCCCAGCCGGTCACATATGCTAGCTGTATTTCAAATATTTTGCACATATCATGTCTTGTACTTCAGGTTTAGGATTTACTTCTTGTACTTTATTTTATGTACTTCCTGTACTTTATATTCCTGTACTTTCATGTTCTTTTCCTGTACTTTATATTTCATGTTCTCCTGTACTCATTTCCACATCATGATGTTTTTGTTCATTACCTAGAATTATACTTTGCTCCGCTCCTGACTGGATAGATGTAGGTATACTTGAGGATATCGTTCCACCTTTTGGGCCAGAGCCCAGGATCTTAACTGAGCAGGATGGAGGCATAACTTAGCTAGAGGTTACAAGTTTATGTTCATTTAGCTTTACTCATAGATATTGTACATTGAGAGTCATAGCTGTATTTTATTTTGGTTACAGGGTTTGACTCTTATATTTATATATATAAATTGTATATTAACTTATGGATTACGGTGATCGTTCTGGGATCGTTCTGGGATCATTGTAGATGTTGTGATGGATTGTATTACTCTTATATTCTGATTTGTTAGATTTCCCTAGTATTGGTACAACTTACTTCGTCGTGCCTAATGATGAAGGCTGGGCGTGTCCGACTCGTGTCCGGTTATTTGGAAGCGGGTCGTGACAGGAATCTTTCTTCCGATCAAGAAACAATCGGTTAAAGGAATCTTTCTGATTCCAACCAAGATGCCTTCAGTCAAAAGGATATCCCTATAACTTATCCTAGTGGTAGTTCCTTATATGACTTTGATGCTGATAGTGAAAGTTCTGAACGGACCATCTTTTCTACTAGCTCATCTTCGATAGCTAGAGAAGTGATTGCTTATGTCAACATAGAAGATCAAGATGCTTCCATTTCTAACAGTCAAGAGCAGAGAATTTCTACTTTGGAGGCTAGTTTGAAGAGCATGGTTGAGATGATGACAGGTATGCTGTAATTATGACACAATATATGGTTTCACCGATTGCGAATCTAATTTCGACCCAAGAACCTGTAACGACATCAGCTCCCGTCAACATTGGTCTGGGGGTACAGTCTTCTCACACTGCTTTCATACCTGTACAGGCTATTCCAAGTCAATCTGGTGCTGGGGGTGGTACTTATCATGAAGTACCCCCTCCTAACATATCAAATCAATCCACTGCTCCACAATCATCGAAATATACCAATGAGGCCATAAAACTTTTACGTTCTCAATTTGAAGCCTTCAAGCAGAAAGACGGCTTACAGAAGCTTAGGATCGAGCAGCCTTATCCTATAGTGGAAGGAAGTCCAATTTCCTCCCAAATACAAACCCCCTACTATTATGTTATTTGATGGTAGCATATCTCCAAGTCAGTACCTCAATCACTTTGAGGTAATGACTGATCAACTACAGCCAAATAACGCTCTACTCACTAGAGTGTTTGTCGGATGTTTAGCAGGTACAGCTTACGACTGGTACCGCAGTTTGCCAGATGGTTGTATAATCTCATTCTCTGGATTCAAACAAATGTTTCAGGAATGACTTTATAAGGGAACAAACGACATGACTATGTCTGCTCTCATTAAAATAAAACAGTGACACAATGAAACAACTGAACAGTTCATTGAATGATTTCGCCATGAGGCACTCAAAATGCCTCTCGGAACTCCAGATGCTTTGACTATAGACACTTGTAAGTCAAACATGTTGCCTATAATCAGCATGTGGACTGGATCAACACAGTTCCAGGATTGGCCTTCATTCATAGTGAATGCTAAAGCGGGAGAAGAAAGTACTGATAAGTTCAAACAATTAGGTATTCAGATGCCTAATCTTGACAAAGATGAACATGCTACACCAAATAATAGTGGCCGTCAGAACAACCGCAAGGGTAAAGAAACTTTGGCTATCAATATCAAAGGCAAAGAAACTCTAGCCGTCAATATAGGTCAATCAACACCTACTCCAAAGGCACCACCAAAGAGAGCACCCCGTCCAAAAGAAGAATACTCCTTTGATTAAGATGATGTCATGAGCATCTTTGATTGCCTGATCAAGAGCAATAAACTTCAACTGCCAGAGGCAAAATGGCCAGAGGAAGTAGGTAAAACCAACCACCCTATATATTGTGTTTACCACAGATTTATCGGACATCCGACTCGAGCATGCTATGTGCTTAAAGGCAAGATCCAGGAGATGGTTAATTCTGGTGCAATTACTCTCCAACAAGATGAAAAGACGGTAATGGCTAACGTTGTCTCTTTACAGTTTGGCAATTTTCTGCTCAACTTGTACAGGATGGCGTTATTCCCATCCCGAGAACTACTTTGGAGATTTTTAATCTCCCACCTGCATGAACTGATGGTCTTGTTCCTATGTCTACTGATAAAGGGAGATTATGTGGATTCATCCTGATTTAGTGGCTGACTTCGAAGCACCTTCTTCAAGATCCAAGAAAGCAACCAAATATAAGTCATGTCACATGACTTCGTTGGGTGAACATTGTCCTCCACCTTTTACTGCCACTTTCACCTCGGCGACATATCCTTCTTCTTCTTCTACTTCTGAGACAACGCTGCCAAAACTAGAAACTAATTATCAACCAGCCTTCCATATATATAGTTAACTATCCCGCGAACTCATAAAGAAGATGGGATATGATCTACAAAAGGCTCCCGGCCTGGATTATGGAAAAGGATCTCATGTACCTCTTTCTTTATGCCTTTCACACAACCAATCTCATGTACCTCTTTCTTCATCTTGCCAAAAGAAACCTTCTAAAAGTAAGATCCAGGCAAAGAGTTGAAATATAGTGTCCTTCGAACCTATATCCGAAGAAGAGGCCTTAACTGGTACCAGGTCTGGGAGACTTTACCTGAGAGACTATTCAGAAGGTCAGGAGAACCCTGCTCTAGCTCCAGAGGCTCATCTAGCATCATCTTCTCCTGCTGCCAATATTTTATCGATTTCATCACCTCCTTTCACGACCTGCACCCAAAGTAGGGACACGAGAAGTGGGTACGTCCAGCCTACGCCGCAGTGCGAGTCGAGGTAGAACATTGTCCTAGGTCACAACATCTATCAATAACCATACCTGTACAATGATATACACTCCAAAAGGAGGACAATATAAAGGTACAACTCAATCACAGCATCTAAGGTGGAATAAAGAGAAAAATGTATGGATAAGATAAAGGAATAGTCTCCAACTAGCTACAAATGAGAGTAATATCTTAATATACAAACATCACCAATATCCAATAACTGAAAATACATGAAATAAGACAACTAAAGGGAAACTAGTCTATAGATCTAATCTAGACAATAGGCAAGTCCTCAGCGACTGTAGGATCCTCCTGAGGGTCCAAGTCATCGGTGTCATCTAAGCCTGTGCCATAATATGTAGGGCAGAACTCCTCCTCATCATCTGTAATATTTTTAACAGTCTAATCAGGGACGGGAACGAGCACAATACATCTCATACAGTTCATATCTTGACAGAAAATATAAAGTATGTGATAGGTTAAGATACATGAATATTGTAAGAAATAAGCATGAAAAGAAAGAAAGAAACTGATAAACAAAGCTATCTATATATGATAATAGAGAACTATAAGTGACTATGTAATTTTGAGTATAAGATAGACATATGAACGGCTTGATTTGCACATGATTACATTAAAGAGTTTGTACATGATTACACTACTTTGGGAGTTGTTCACATGATTATTTCTACTCCCCCATGCCCAAATCAATACACAAGGATCTAGACAGATTATGTTATTATACATGATAGTTTATAAATGAAACTCATGAGATCATGAGAGTACATGAGAGCACATAAATATATATGAATAATAAGAGTCCACAAAATACATGATGTTCGTGAAAAGTACATGACACGATGTATTCGATGCACCCGAGGGGATAATATCTCATGTAAAGATCCATATAGTACTAATCCGTGATAATGTCGTGTCAGCATCAAGTAAATTAAACTATGACAAGAATATAATTTCTAACAAGTATGAAACGGTCAGAGAATGTACTCGTCTGATATCCTGACTGTCTGATGAGAATATGAGTCTGAGCTGGAGTGTCTGAGTCCTATTTAGAGCAACACAGGTCACATGTCTAACATGAAATAAGAATAGCCTATAATCCATTATAAATGATTCTAGGTCCTTCTAGGTCAAAGTCACCCCTTGGTCAAACCTGGTCAACTTTGGTCAAACCTGGTCAACCATAAGTCAACTAGTCCATCTACCAAATTTTAGGTCAAACACAAGTAATCTAGTCATTCCAAGTCTGTTGGAGTCGATTTGGATCAAGTTTGACTTAAAGTTGACTTTTGTCAACTTGGTCGACTTGATAGTCAACTCGGCCAATTTAGGCTCATTGGGTCAATCCTAAGCTGACTCATAAACCTTAGACTATATCCTATAGTACAATAACATATATATATATTATATTATATATATATATATATTTTATTATATATATATATATTATATATATATATATATATATATACACACATTTATATTCAAAATATTTATAATAGAATATGTATATATATATATACATACATATAATACAAAGGAAGAAGAGGCATATGTGTGTGTGTGTGTGTGTTGTTGTTGTTGTTGTGGTGATACCCGATCCTGGAAAACTGTGATATACAACCTTATAGCAAATCAATTACCAATATATACACAAAACATATACATATACATATACAATATATATATATATATATATATTATATATATATAATATATATATATATTATATATATATAAAACAATTTATGTAATTAGAACAATATATGAAAGCTATATATATAACTTAAACCAATAAATAAGATTCTCAGAAAATCTGAAAATCAAACCAATCATCAAATCCCAATTACAATTCTGAAACCCTAAACAGCTAATGTCTATATCAACAGTTAATCCATTACCTAATATCCATGCATTAGCTATCTATTACAAAGATATTAAATCAAACCCAAACTGATTTTACCAATACCTGGTCAACAGAAACTGAGATACAACTCGAATAAAACAATATAATTCGAAGTCAACTTCAATGAACTAAACAAAATCCTGAAATAATTGAATCAAAATCAAAATATCAGCCTAAAACCTCTATTCAATAACCAAACCCCATTCATTACACTACTCAAAGAAATCAAATCAACCTAAATATAACTAAAATCAAGTCATACATACTATGGACAACTCAAGGATCCAAAACTAATCTACTTTTCAAAATTAAAAACCCTAATCAGGTTCTAAACCCGAACTCACTGTTTCAGTGTAAGAACAGTATCTGGATTTCAGTTTCGATCCCCAACGAAACTCAAACTCAAAGAAAACCAAAGACAGATGTCTATACATGCTCGTGTACTTGTGTATGTGTCCCACAGTGTCTATTGTGTCCCTAAAATAGGACACGAAGTATCTAAACCACTGAAACCGCGCAAACACAGTCTGCACAGACCGTGTCATGCAGGCGTGTTCGTATCTCGTGGATACAACACAGGTCATGTCATGTCTCGTGATCATGCACGAGGGTCGACCTAGCATAGGTCTAGGTGTTCAACACCCTGCCACACGATCATGTGTCTACGTGTCGAAGAATCACACGCATATCAGACGCAATTTTTCTCGTGCGCACAGTGTCGACAAAATCAGTGCGCGTGAGATTTCTCGAGATCTACTCGATGAAATCTCACGAAACTTGATCAGCCCCGTATCAGTCATGTACCCTACGTGTCCACCACGTTTGGGGTCACGAATTTTCCTATCGTATCCGCTACAGTGCCCGAGCAGCAGGACACGCACACGGCTCGTGTGTGAGTGTGTTGTGTCCAATTTGGACTCGGACACAGCATAAATTTTCCTCAGTATGACACAAACCCATAAGCAATATATAAATCTACATTTTTATTCAAAAAGATTTAGAAAACAGCAATAAAAATTTCTTTTGTGCATTTTATGTAACACCCAATTTTCTAAAATAAGGGTTTTGAAATTTTGTATTTTAATTTATTTAATTATGGTATTTAAGATTTTCTATGATTTTTAACCATTTTAAAACTATTTTAAATCATGACTTATAATTTTGGTGCTTCTCTAGTGTAGCCCTAGAGACTACTTGACCAGAAAACTAACTATAACCTTGGGAGCCTAACCATGTGAGTAGAGTTTCCATCTAGTACATTTTAGCCTAGAAGGTACTTTGGTAATTTTGGGATTTATTTAATTTAATAGGATTTGTTAGAACTTATTGAATGTATGTGAGTAATTGCTTGGTATGTGATGTGATTAGCCTAACCTAGAAGGACCTACCCTAATAGATTGGACTAACCTAGATTAGCCTTGCTTAAGTTGATGGTTTTGTTAGCATTGACTAAGGTTGGTTAGCCATGACTTATGACTTGATTAGTCATGACTAGGATTAGTCATAGCCTTGAGTTAGTATAGCTAAAACCTAGAATCAATATGGACCATAGATCCTTAGTGGGAGATTGAGAGCCATAGATTGGGCACTAAACCCTAGGATGGCTAGCCATGTAGTAGTTTTCCCCCCTATATAAGCCTTCAATTGAACTCTTGCCTTCTTTTTATCATTCTTGCAAGTCTTGAAGAAAGAGGTATAGACTCCTTCCCCAATCCATAGTTCATCCGTTTTTTATCCTTTTTAGCCCTAATCTTTTGCAATAGCACCTAACCAATCCCTACTTGCTGTTCTTGTGGAGCAAACCGAGCCTAGGAGCAATTTGGGAGCCTACATTGCTAGAGAACCTCTCAGCTTTGGGATATTCTGGAGGCTAAAAATTCACTCAGGTGTAACCCTAAAACCCTATTGAAACCCTAGATTTTATTACATATCCATGTAACCCTAGGTGTCCACCTCATCCTGACCAAATTTGGTGCCATGTTGTATTGGATACGTGTCCGTATCGGACACGTATCAGTCGTGACTGCAAGTGTGGATGGAATACTGGAATGAATTCATTTCTTGTTATTTTCGAATTCTATTTGAATAGAAATCTTGGTTTTGATATTGCTTAATGATTTCTTAGTCTCTGAGGTGATTTTCGTGTCCCTTTGTGTCGCATTTTGGTGTTGGACACGGCCTATGCACAGCCCACAATTTTCCCCTGCTACTCGAACCTCACTGTGGCCACGACACGGGGTCTTTTGATCTGAAATTCTGTGTGGATTGAGGGGCATTGACTGACTCCCTGCTCCCAAAGTTTAGGAGCGTCTGGTGGTCTGTGCGCGGAGAAATCGGGGCCGTACTGGCCGCGCGCTGTCGCGCGTAGGCGACTGAATACGTGCACAGACATGCACGAACACGTATCTGTATCCTCTGTAGACACGTTGTGGACACATATCAGGCTATCCCACATGTAACCCTACCATAGGCGACCACATGGGTGTGTGCACGTGACACGAAGTGTCGTGTGTCGTGTCCTACACTCGAGTGCATGCGTGCACGACACTGTGCAACACTGGATGCACCCCACATGTTTGCAACGTGTTGGACACGTCTGTGTCGTAGTTTTTGGACACAAAATGACTCATATGACACGTGTACATATGCTACACTAGTTATCAACCTATTGTTTGTAATCTTAATGATTAATTAGGTCAATTCATTGAATTCCCAATAAACTCTGATACTTCACTAATACGATGTTCTAAAATGTTTTTTTTCTGAATTTAAATTGTTGTTTACCTGTTTAATGATGATGGAATGTTAATCTGGACCTACCTACATGATTAATGAATAATGTTCATGCTTAGTTATGCTTTGTGCAAACAATGAGGGTTTCGATTGTGATTTGGGTTAGGGGTTTCAAAAGTCTTATACTCTAAAAGCTTTAATCACTGAATCCTGATTTGGTTTCCCTTTTTAATTCTTGGTTTAAAACTTGAATTGGTTCTTAAATCCTGAACTGAGATTTTACCCACTGTTTAGTAAATACACATTGCTATTACATTTAAAACTGAACCTGAGAACTTATAGGTTGCATGTAGCCAAGACCAATACAAATTAAACTGAGTTTTAAACAACATGTTGAGTTATCATGTTGGCATGGGACTTAGGTTCGAATGGGTTAAATGATGTATAAACCTTTTGTTTAGACTGTTAGTTAACTGTCAGTTACCTTCATTTCCTAAGAACAGTGTTGGCACTGATTTTTCCTGGGTTTAGATGACCTATCCACTCCTATCTATTGATTCCAGGTTGCACAAGCATTGCACTGAATTCCCATTGAAATGTTTTCCCCCTATGAATTTCCTGTCACATTGTTTTCCCCATTACACACACAAAACTCTGAAAATATAAAAACTGTTTCCCTTTTTAAAACTGTTTTGACACACTGAATTGATTCCACATTTCTGAGAATATAACTGAACACATTGCCCTGTTAAACTGTTTGACACACATGCTCTATTTAACCCTCACACTCTCAAGCCTAACCTAAACACACACATTCTGAAATTGACTGCACACACACAAAACTCTGAAAACCTGGGACTGATTCCAAGTTTTCCTCACATCCCCTTAACACACTGTCCACTCCAGTTTTATACACAAACCTGAGGATTCTTTCTATCATTAATTTTGAGTGTTGGTATGTGACTGATATGGAAATAGGAATAATACACAAATACCTGAGAAGGATTGGGCATTGTTTTAGTTTAGGTTTTGAATTATTATGATGCATTAGTTAGGTTACTGTGATCTTGAAATTGAAGTATCAGCTTGGTTGGTATCTTGAATACCTGTAATGGATGTTAGTTGTAGTTTTTCAAGTCCACATTGTCTTCATATTCCTGTCACAGGTTTCCACACACATGCCAACATATAAACTGAAAACTGCTTCTTCATTTGTGGTTAATTGGTGTTAAGATTTATATATTCGAAATGGTTGAAATGAGTTAGCAGTCCACTAAATCACATTGTCTCTACTGATTTACCCACACATTCACAAAATCTGAGATTTACCTTAGGTTGATTGGTATTTGAAGTAGAGCACATGTGTTTCCTATTTCCAGTTTTTTTCCCCTTAACCTGAGGCATTCTCTTTTATGTTTCAAAACCTATAAACTGAGATTAATTGTTACTAATTAATTTTCAATTAACAAATGTGACTTGGGTTCATATATGGAATTTCTGGGTTTTCAAACTGACATTGCACTGTATTCTGAGAATCACAGGGTACCTCTGACACTCTACTCTATTGCAAGCACACACACACAGTCACACTTAATCCTAACACATATCCACACTGTCACTTGGACCTTGTTAACTATCATTTAATGTTCTCAAATTCCTGGAAACCAAAATCGGAGTTATGCCATACTGTTTTGATACTCACTGTTTTCTTAATATTCATAACTAATCCTCACACTCTCATGTGTAAACTCACACACAGAGACCATCCTATTCCTGAAAACTATTTTCCTTACATTGCTATCTCTCACACACACATATGACATTGTTCCCTGTCACACATTCAAACACCCACACACACATGTTTATCTCTACATGAATATATATGAATATGTAATCTAGTACCTATATAGCTACTCTATATATATTTATATATATTATATATATATATATATATATATATATATATATAATATATACTAATGTGATTGTGATATATATTGATTGGTATAATGTATATATACATGGTTTTGTTATATGTGAAGTATGGTGTAGTCTATGGTACTAGACTAGTGTGGCTTGTATGGTACTTGGTTAGAGACCTAGATTAACTTGCTAAACCTAGGTTAGACTAATCTAGACTAGTGTTGACCTAGTTTGACTGTTAGGGTTGACCAGAGTTGACCAAGAGTTGACCTTGGCCTAGATTGACCTAGACTCATTTAGAATGCATTGAATTGCATCTTGTTATCATTTTAGACATGTTGTGACTTGTACTGTTCTATAGGAGATAGACACCACTCCTCGGACAGTATATTCTCTTCAGACACTCAGGATATCAGGCGAGTACATTCTTTGACCGTTTTATACTTGTCTAGATTTACATTTTTGCTCTAGATTACTGTACTTGATGCTGACACGATCATTATCACGGATTGGTACTATATGAATCTTCTTCAGAGATGTTATCTCCTTGTATTCACTAAATACGTATTATGATGTGCGTTTCACTTACATATTGTATTTATTGAATACCCTTATCATTGTACACTCATTGTGCATATTGTACTCTCATTATCACATTGAGTATTATACAAGCTATTGTACAAGCCATTGTATAAGCCATTGTATAAGGTAACGTAACTGAATTGGATCCTTGTGTATTGATTGGGGGAGGGAGAGTAGAAGTGGTTATGTGATCAATCCTATTGTATAAGAAATTGTATATGTCCATTGTACACCCACGTACAAAGGAGTCCCATTTTATTGTATAACCTAACCCGTTAAATAACCATATTGTGCTCTAAATCACATGTTGCTTACAGTTCTTACTTATCATATATAGATATTTCCCATTATCAAATCTCTACTATTTTTCATATACATTCTTCTTTCAACGTTTCATGTACCTTACTATATTGCTTGCTTTTTATATTTCCTAACTTGATATGAACTGCGTGAGATGTTTTGTGCTCGCTCCTGTCCTGACTGGACCTGTTGAAAATATTACAAAGGATGAGGATGAGGCCTGCATAGACACCTTCTATGGGACAGCTGTAGATGGCTCGTGTGATCCAGATTTCCAGCCTGATCCACTAGCATAGAGACTGAGGCTCCCTAGTCTAGGATTTTACTATTTCTGTCTTCTGAGATCAGGATTGTATATATATACTCTTTCATATTCAGTATTAGACTTGTATTGAGCTGGATGTTCTATTTTGTATAGCAGTAGACACTTAGACTCTCTCTCTGATTGTATCCTGTGGATTTTATTCCAGTATCTATCTATCTATCTATCTTTTATCTTATCATTCTGCCTTAGATGTGATTGAGACTGTATATTGCTATGTCACCTCCATTCGGAGGGTATATACTGTACAGGTACCTTTTATAGATAGATGATTGACCTAGGATAGCGTTCTACCGCCGACTCCGCGGCGTAGGCTGGGCGTTGTTACGTTCTCGTACCCTCACAGTAGGTGCGGGTCATGACATTTCATCAAACACGTACAAAAATACTGATACGTGTCTGATACGGATACCAAACCAACATCAATTCCTACAAAACTCATCCTACAGCTAGGGGACACCTAGATTGATGTATCTATGAGAAGAATTTATGAATTTGAAAGGTTTTGAAGAGATTACCTATTGAGGGTGAATTCCCTATAAAAAGCTCCAATAGTGAAGATCCTTCCTTCAACTTGAATGATCCGAAACTCTTCAACGCTGAGATTGCTAGCCACCAACAGTCCACAAACACAAATCAGAACCCATTGCAAAAGATTAGGGTTAAAAAGGAAGAGAAATGAAAAAAATAAAAGGAAACACATACCTAGGGTTTTTGCCAGAAGGAGAAGAAGAAAAGGAAGCAAGTGCTCAATCATGAGATATTAAATAGGCTACGGGACCTTACTTGGCGGGCCACAACATGGGTCGGCTAGGGTTTCCTAATCCATGGGCTTGGGCTTCTCTCTATATGTTAAAATGAATTATTAATCAAGGGTTCTAACTTAATGTTAACTAATGATTTCTAATTAGCTACTAAATTGAAACTAACTAGAATCGGGTTACTAACACTAACTAATCATGTTAACTAAGTCACTACGTCATGGTGAGACACTAGGCTAGGTTGTACCAAGGCTATACTATCAAAAGGCCAAAAATCTCAATACCAATAATATAATTTATTAAAATAATCAAAAAATTTACAATCACCAAAATATCCTCAACTAGAAAAATGGATGTGACAAATCTACCCTTCTTAAAGAATTGCGTCCTCGAAATTAAAGACAAAACTGAATAGATAAAAAAGATAGAAAAATCATACCTCAAGGCTGAAAAAGATAAGGGTATTGCTCGCGCATCTTATCCTCTCTCTCCTAGGTAGACTCACCTGGAGAGTGGTGCCTCCAAGCTATGCGAACCAAGGGTATCGTCTGGTTCTTCAGCGCCTTCTCTCGTCGATCTAGAATCTTTATAGGCTGTTCTGGATAACTAAGAGTAGGGCCCACCTCGATCTCGGAATGATCCAGTATATGGCTAGGATCTGCCACATACCGTCTCAACTGTGACACATGAAATACATTATGGACTCCCTCTAATGAAGGGGACAAGTCCAATCTGTATGACAGGTCATCGACTTTTTTGCTGATGATGAAAGGTCCGATGAAACACGGACTAAGCTTCCCACCTCCACCAAAACGAATAGTACTACGCGTCGGAGATATCCTCAGGAACACCAGATCTCCAACCTAGAACAAACATGGTCTCAAGCTTAACTATAACAATCACATGATCAAACAAAAAATCACAAAATTAATAAAACCTAATCCTAAGTCTAAGCTGTACCTCAAACTGCAAAGGTCTTCGGTGGCTATCGGCCCAATGCCGCTGTCTATCCTGCGCCATGCGAAGTCGATCTCTGATGAGCTTCACCTTCTCGGCTGCGTCAACAACCATCTTAGGTCCCTATAAAGCTCGCTCTCCAACGTCAACCCAAGACAAGTGTGTACGGCATCTACGCTCGTATAGTGCCTCGAATGGTGACATCCCAATACAGGCCTGGAAACTTTTGTTGTATGCAAACTCCACCAAATGCAAATAATCCTGCCATAAATCTCTAAAATCCAAGACACAAGTCTGCAGCATGTCCTCGAGGGTGGTATGCAGTACTGAACTTGAGCTGAGTACCCAAACTAGTCTCTAGACTCTGCCAGAAATGGGAAGTAAAGCAGCTATCCCGATCCGAGACAATGCTCACCAAAACTCCTTGTATCCTGACAATCTGCCACCTATAATTCTCTGCTAGCCTCTCAGTAGACGTATCCACCTTAAATGGCAAAAAGTGGGCTGATTTGGTCAACCTGTCTACGATGACCCAAATCGTGTCTTTCTCTCCTGGTGTACGCGGCAATCCAGAAACAAAGTCGATCGTGATGTGCTCCCACTTCGACTCCGGAATGGGCAATAGCTGTAACAGTCCTCCTGGCCTCTGCCTCTCTGTCTTAACTTGCTGATAGACTAAACATCTGGCTATAAAGCGAGCTACCTCTCGCTTTATTCCATACCACCAAACATGTTCCTTCGGATCCCTATACATCTTGTTGGCACCTGGATGCATAGAGTACTGAGAAACATGGGTCTCTTGCATAACCTGCTCCCGAAGCTCTGTGCTAGGCATATTGTCTAGAACCGTGCCTCAATACGCCATCCTCTGCAAGAATAAACTCATCATCCACCAATCCTGTTCTAATCTGCTCCCAGATACCCGCAGAGTAACATCCTCGATCTGAGTCGACTTGATCCTTTCTATCAAGTTCGACTAAATCTGAAGTCCCCACATCTGTATCTGAACTCCTGGCACAATCACCTCGACCCCAGGCTCTCCAAATCTGCTAACAAGTGACGATCCATCGTCAAACACATAGCTACCGGATACCTACTCAAGGCATCGACAACCACGTTGGCCTTCCCTAGATGGTACTACAAGAAATATCGAAGTCCTTCATCAACTCCAACCATCTGCGCTGCCTCATGTTGAGCTGCTTTTATGTAAATACATACTTCAAGCTCTTGTGGTCTGTGAAGATCTCCACATGCTCTCCGTATAGATAGTGCTTCCACAACTTAAGAGCAAAGATAACTGTCGCCAACTCCAAGTCATGGTTAGGGTAGTTCTTCTCTTACGGACTTAATTGCCTGGATACATAGGTAATCACCTTCCCATGCTACTGCAAGACACAATCCAGACCCTTCCCTGAGGTGTCACTGTAGATAGTGAACCCGCCTGATCCTGATGGCAATATCAAAATCGGGGCTGTCATCAGTCGCTTCTTCAACTCATCGAAAGCAACCTGACATTCCTCTGACCAGATAAACTCTACGTCCTTCCGGGTCAACCTAGTCAATGGCTCTGCAATCCGAGAGAAATCCTGAATGAACCTCCTCTAGTAGCCTGCCAATCCCAGAAAGCTCCTGATCTCCACAACTGGACTCGATGCTGTCCACGCCTCAACTGCTCTGATCTTCTTCTGGTCTACTGAGATCCCATATCCAGTCACAACATGACCTAGAAAATCAACTTGGTCCAAAAAGAACTCACACTTCGAAAGCTTGCCGTAAAGCTGCTCCTTCCTGAGAGTTTCCAGAACCACTCTCAAATGCTCCTCGTGCTGCTTTGGGGTCTTTGAATACACCAAAATGTCGTCGATGAACACCACCACAAACTTGTCCATGTACTGGTAGAACACCTTGTTCATCAAGTTCATGAATACCGCCAGGGCGTTAGTTAACCCAAACGCCATCACCATGAACTCAAACTGGCCATACCGTATCCTGAATGTTGTCTTCAGAATGTCCTCCTTCTTCACCTTCACTTGATGGTAACCCGACCTCAGATCAATTTTGGAGAATACCTTCGCTCCGCTCAACTGATCGAACAGATCATCGATCCTCGACAGTGGATACTTGGTCTTGATCGTGAGGCTGTTGAGAGCATTGTAGTCGATACACATCCGTACCGACCCATCCTTCTTCGGCACAAAGACTACTGGTGCACCCCATGGTGAAGAACTCGATCGGATGAAGCCTTTTTCCAGTAACTCATCCACTTGCATCTTCAACTCCACTAGCTCATTGTTGTTCACTCTATAGACGTGATGAGATATCGGCTCTGCGCTGGGCACCAAATCTATAAAGAACTCTACATCTCTGTCCGGAGGTAACCCTGGCAACTCCTCCGAAAATACATCCATGAACTCAGCTATCAATGGATGTGTCACGACCCGCATCCTGATTAGGGGCACGAACACGTGGGACGTCCAGCCTACGCCGCAGAATCGGCGGTAGAACGCTGTATAGGTCTACTAGAAAGTATAGCATCTCGACACAATATATACGTACCTGTTATCTTCGCACGGAGGTATATAATCTCAACTCAATCACAAGACATCTAAGGAAGATAGGCACTAATATCATAAAGATATGATGGAAATATATGAACTGAAAAAGGTGCGGAGTCACAACACAGTTTAGAATTAAAGATATAACACAAGAATCCAAAATATAACATAACATAAGTCTCAATACTAGCTGGAACGCAGTCCAGTCAAACCTATCTAACAGTCTAAGCAGGAGGTAAATCCTCTACTGGCACCAAGGATAAAGTCTCATCAAAATATTTATCCTGGCCATACCCGTAAAAGGTAGAGCAATCAGCCAACATGTCCTCTGTAAACATCAACGGTTATCCTGTCAGGAAAATGAGCAAGTACACCTCCAACAATAGTTCTATAGTATTGACAAATGCTGTAAGAGACAATCATAATGGAATACAAGATGATATATTAAGACTGTAAGTAAAACATGATATATAAACTGGAAATCATGTCAGGGTGTAACGTACTGGAAAGTAGAACATTACAGGAATATCTGATGCATAATGTAAACATAAAATATGCCTTGAGATATTATAGCATTATGTGATCGGCTTGGGTCAAGGTCAGGCTGTTCCATTTGGCCCGGCTGTCATAGAAAAATCTCAATAAGGGTCAAGCTGACCAACATGGAAAGCGAGCACAAGAAATATAAGATCTCGCTACACCCTACGTGCAGTGAGGGTGACGCAAGCACAAGAAATAGTGACATGGGGGTATTGATCACATAACCTATAATAACTCCCCATTCCCGAATAGTATATAGATCCGGACATAGTACGTCATGACACAGGATTCTCCAAAAGGGTAGCTAATCCCCCTTAGGAATCGGTGTCTATACAAGTACAAGAAATAAGATCGAACAATGTACTAATATACCAAGAAAGTCCAGGAATAACATCTCATGCCAGGATCCGACGTATACTAGTCCGTGCACCATCGTAACAAGAATCAAGTAAAACACTATAACTGAATCAGATACAGAAGATATCAAGACAAGGAACTACTATCAGATAATGTACTCGCCTGCTGTCCTGAGCTATCAAGTAGGGTCGATGCTCAGAGTGATCTCGCAGACCTAAAGATGATATATTGTAAGTTAATTAGGGTTTAACAGTGTTACGCATAATTTTCTAATGTATGATATACAATATTGGTCAATCTCAGTCCAACTAAGTCAAATTAGGTCACACTGAGTCACACTAGGTCAAACTAGGTCACAGGAAGTCAAACCAAGTCAAACTATGTCAAACTTGGTCAAAGGTTGACTTATAATTGACTTTTGGTCAACTGGTCAACTCTGGTCAACTCTAGGTCAAACTAGGCTAATGTTGACTAAAAGTTGACTTTTGGTCAACTGGTCAACTCTGGTCAAGTTCTAGACATTTCTAGGCTAAGTGTTGACTGATAGTTGACTTTTGGTCAAACCAGTCAAACTTGGTCAACCGAGGTCAAAACTAGCCTAAGCATACTATTCCTAATATTTACCTACCAAGATACCCTATATCTTGGTCATATTGGTATCCCAATACCAATATCTTGGTTTAGGTCCAATACCTTAACTTAGGTAAATTATCTTAGCCTCTAACCAATACCTTACCTTTACCTTGTCTTTACCTGTGCAACTCTAATACCTTGCTAAGGTATTCCAACACCTTACCTTGGTATCCTATTACCTTACCTTGATATTTTGATACATTTCCTTGGTATCTTGATACCATACCCTGGTCATAAGGTAAACTAATCATTTATCTTGAAGGTAAAGGTAATTCATATTTACCTTAAGATACTAACTTGGTATCATGAGATACCAAGATACCCCTCAAATATCTAACTAACTAACTATCTAATGTACTAACATAGCATCTTAACTAATATATAACATATAAACCATAGTATCTAGGTAAACCCCTTTACCTTGAAGGTAAATTCAATACCTTACCTTGTAAGTAAACCATTACCTTAAGGTAAGGTAAACCATTACCTTGGTTGAAAACTAATACCATAACCTCTAATACTAATACCTTAAATATCTAGTCTCCAACCATCCACCCTAAAATATTAGATAGACAATACCTTAGTATCTAATACCTTAGTATAAAGTAAACCCCCTCTACCTTGTAGGTAAGTCCCCTTTACCTTGTAGGTAAATACGTTACCTTAAGGTAATAGGCAAATACCCAAAATATCCTAAGATACCACTATGGTATCTCAAGATATCACTCTATATCCTAACTTATATCTCTAATACAAGATACTAACCAACTCTAACATATAACTTCTAACCATCTATTTAAACTTAGAAACCTAACACAACTAACATCCACTAACTAATATCTAACCATAACATGTATGTATATATATCCATCTCTAACTCTAACCAACTAACATATGTCATCTCTAACTAACAATAACATAGACTAACACAACTAACTATCTAACTTATACAAGATATAACTATCTAACTTCTAAGATACCTCTAACCTCTACACAGATTCTAACATAACCACTAACATACTAACATATCCATACATACAACATCTAAATCCCTCTCCACTCCAACACTAATACACACACAAACACATATACCAAATCTACCCCCTTCTTCTAATACACACACATCTATATACAAACACACTACCACCCAACCAAAACACAAATCACTCAACAAACCACACTAGCCTCAAGTCAAATAGGATGGCATGATCCTCACAACTCTCTCACCTTCACAACATACACTACACTACCATCTATACAACATCAAACACACACTAGCACATATCCTCTATCAATCTTACTTCCTCCTACTAACCACACACATCCTTATCTCGTTCAAACACACACACTATACACTATATTACCTAACAATAATATATATATATATATATATATATATATATATATATATATATATATATATATACTATATCATACATATTCTTGACAACCTATGATACCTACATTCACATGATATCCATACTACATAGGCTCATAGGATACACAAAATATCCATGTCGTATAGTCAGTTTTCTACTTAAAATCAATATTGTACCTATTAGACCTATTCACTAAATTCTAGGATTAAAATATGTCGTAGCCCTTCGTGTTAGCTTTTTGAAACTTCAAACGGATCGCATTTTCGTGTCCAGAAGCTCCCGAAATCGCGAAAACACCGAAACACGTTTGTCTTTCGGACAGCTGACACTCAAATAGTTTTACATAAAGTTCTATAACGATTTTTGCTTATTAAAATATATATGTGGAAAGCTAACTTCGATACGGTTCTTTAAAAAAAAAGAAAGATTAATCGGAGTTCTGAGCTAAAAGTTATGGTATTTCTAAGTTGCTCTGGTTACTAAAATGTGGATGAATATTATGACGAATTTGGATTGTTTTGGACAAAAGAAACACATGTAGGCCAAGATACTTGGATACCAACATAGGTATCCAAATAAAACTCATTCTAACCATCCTAACTAAGATCATCCACTTTCTAACCATTCTAAAACTTAATTTAAAACACAATTAATCCTATTAGGCAATAAATCAAACACATGGGGTGTCCTAATTTGGGATCTATCAAGTAGGACACAAAACATATATCTAAAATCCGAGAGAGAGCTCCAAATGGCCTCAAACTTGAATCTAAAGGGGGTACATGCATGAAGGTGGATCCTATAGATTCAAAACTAACTATTATGCATATTAAATTAATTTAGAGGGTTGGTTTTACCTATTGGAGTGGAATCCCAATGATACTCTCAAGGACACTGCTCCGACATGAAGATCTTCCAAAAAGGACACTCATCCTTGCACTTTGCTCAAATCTTTGCTAGCACCCTCCCTTGGTAGTATGAGAAGGTTGGATGGAAGTTTTGATGGAGGGATGTAAGGATTTGGAGATCAAATCAAAGAGGAAAGCTCTCTAATTTGGGGAAGAACACTTTGTGAATAAAAGAAGGCAAGTGTGAATGAAAGAAAGGAGTCTAACCCTACCTATAGGTGGCTGCCATTAAACTCTATTTGGGCCTTGGGAGAAAGCCCAATAAGGCCCCTACTAATCCCTCCTGGTTAATTTTAAGTTAGGTTCAAGTTTGGGATCAAAAGGGTTAAGTTTAAGCCTCTAATTTAACCAATCTAACAAATGGGATTAGTCTAAACTTACTAACTTAATTAGTGGGATTTGTGGGCCATGACTATCTAATCTTGGGATCCCGTCTAGAGTCTAAGCTACCCGGGTCACTAACACAATTTGGAAAGAGACGAAACTCAAATCCGACTAAACAAATCCCATAAAATCAATATTAAAATATAAAAATTCCTAAAATATTAAAATATAAAAATGACCAAAATTATAATACATCAATTTAAATATATTAAAATAATCTAAAATTCACCAATTAAAAAAATCCTAAATATTTCAAAAGTCACAAAATGACGAAAATACCCTTAGCCTAAAAAGTGGTAATTAGCTTATCTAATCACATAGGATAGGTCCTCGTGGTCATGGTTAGTCTCTAGGCTAAGTAGGTCTAAGGTTACACTATTGAAAATGCTCAAATCACAACGCACCAAATTAATTAGTATTAAATTAATTAAAATTCACCATAAATTATTATTATCAATATTTAAAACTAAAAGTTTACAAAAGTTCAAAATTATCATCATTTTAGAAAAGTGGTGGTTACACATCTACCCTCCTTAGAAAAATTTCGTACTCGAAATTAAGATGGTCATACTCCTTCTAGGTTAAACCCCCAACAATCAAGGTCAAAACTTCTATCTAACAACACACAAGATCAATAAGTAAAATGTGGGTAGTAGGCTTAATGTGGGTCGTGTTCATATTTTGGGTCGACAGATTTAGGTCGAAATGGTGTCTCTAATTCGAGTCGAAAATAAAAGTGACTACGTGGGGTGAATCAAGATTGGGTCTTGGTCAGGAAAGTCATGTGACAGAAATGAAGCACAAGATGGTCTGTCTGAGTGGGACACGAAGGTCATGGGTGTAGGGTGTCCTGTCTAGATTATGTACATAAAGTTGGTTTTGAGAAAACAACTAGTCTTGTGCTCCTAAGTTAAGAGTCACGAAAATGTGCATATGATACTCATAAATAAAGTGGGAATGGTCAAATGGCCTAAATTGATCCGGAAGTTGTGATACAAAAGTAGTACAAGGGAACAAGTTTGAGTGGGACATGATATATCAAAATGAAGATAATCTTGTCTACTACAAACTCACGAAGGAAGTTTCCACATATTGACATCTCTGACGCTCCAGAAATCAAAGTCACGGAAGAACACTCGTCTATCTAGAATACTCTCTCTAGGGTGTCTACCCAAGTCTGGTCACTGTCTACACAAGGCACTAACTCCTCTATATGATACTAGGATGGTAACCCTATACTAGGTTGTTCATGCCTTATCTCCAACTAGTCACTAAACTGTTTTGGTGCCTAAACTTCTGTAACATTTGAGATACCTTGTCTCTGGCTACTAGGATACTCCTCCTATCCTGGTTCCTGGTGAACCTCCTATCTTAACACTTATCAATCACTCTAGGGTTCTCATATATATCTAATTATCAAACCATACACCTTACTTCCTAACCATACTTTAAACTATTAACACAATTAATCAAGGACACAGACCAACTGCAAATCACTAAGCGATCACACTACGAAGAACCTATAATAAAATGAGCCTCTACGAGGACCTGGTCTACATAACTGGAAGTATCTTTAGTCCTAAGCTAATTCAAGATGGAACAAAATCTATAATAATAGAAATGAAATGATAGAGATGACATGTTAGGACCCTTCTCAAGATACAATCTGATAATCATACACGTCTGTCCAAAATCATGATACTCAGAATCCTCACCACGCTAGTAAGCAAGACTGTGATACACGGTAGATTCCATAATTGGGGCATACACCTCTATAATCAGGTCGTCTGGAATCCTCGCTATGCCGACTAGTATAGCTACGAGGAATCCCAAATCTCATAACCAAGATATGTACATCCGAAGTCAGGTCTCTACGTTTCCGTCACGCTGGCTAATATAGCTGTGATAAACTCCAGGTTACATAACCATGTAGACATTTTACCATCCCTGTTATTTTTGTCAACTATAGCTTTCTGATTCCAACCAAGATGCCTTCAGTCAAAAGGATATCCCTATAACTTATCCTGGTGGTAGTTCCTTATATGACTTTGATGTTGATAGTGAAAGTTCTGAACAAACCATCTTTTCTACTAGCTAGTCTTCGATAGCTAGAGAAGTGACTGCTTATGTCGTCACAGACGATCAAGATGCTTCCAATTCTAACAGTCAAGAGCAAAAAATTTCTACTTTGGAGGCTAGTTTGAAGAGCATGGTTAAGATGATGACAGGCATGCATGCTGTAATTATGACACAACATATGATTCCACCGATTGCGAATCTAATTTCGACCCAAGAACCTGTAATGACATCAGCTCCCGTCAACATACAGTCTCCTCACACTGCTTTCATACCTGTGCAGGCTATTCCAAGTCAATCTGGTGTTGGGGGTGGTACTTATCATACAGTACTATCTCCTAACATATCAAATCAATCCACGGCTCCATAATCATCGGAAGATACCAATGAGGCCGTAAAACTTTTACGTACTCAATTTGAAGCCTTCAAACAGAAAGACGGCTTGCAGAAGCTTGGGATCAAGCAGCATTATCCTATAGAGTTGAAGGAAGTCCAATTTCCTCCCAAATATAAACCCTCTACTATTATGCTGTTCATTGAACAATTCCATCGTGAGGCACTCAAAATGCCTCTCGGAACTCCAAATGTTTTGACTATAGACACTTACAAGTCAAACCTGTTGCCTATAATCAGCATGTGGACTAGAGTAGTCTTGAATACATCAATTTAGTGCACCCCTCACTAGCCATAGATGCCAACATACCCAGATTGCTATATAAGAACCAACCCCAGAACCATTTGAATCCAAGCAGCCATAATAACTCATACTGTTGGACTGAACCTATATGAAATACAAGCATTGGCTTGACTAATGCGAAGTCTAAACATATCACTCTTAACTAGCTGCAACAAATGGTGCAATGATTACTGCTACTCATCTTTGAGTTGCAACACCTCAAGTCACTCAGGAACAGATCTCTCCAACCCAGAACTCAGGAGCAAAAAGAACTACTAAACTTAGAATCTTGGAGAAGCAGAACAAGCAATTGAAATCCCCCCAAATCTATCAAATATACACAGAAGATATGTCACGACTCGTACCCTGTTTAGGGGCACGAGAACGTGGGTACGTCCAGCCTACGCCACACTATCGGCGGTAGAACGCTGTATAGGTCATCTATAACATTTAACAACAAGATATATAAACCTGACATCTCTGCACGGAGGTATAATATAACATCTCAACTCTATATCTCAATCACAAGTCTAGGGAAGATAGAGCACGATATGGAATCAAATAAAAGAAAGGAACTGAATATAAATAGAGTTATCACACCACACAAAATAGATGTTCAACACAAATAAATACAAGTCCTGAAATATAACTAAGTCTCAACTAACAATCGGAACAATCCGATACAAACTGAAAACTATAAATACTAGACGAGACTACGCACCCTCTACTGAGCTTGATGCTCCTCGGGCTCCTGAAGGTCACCCTCATGTGCCTCATAGAAGGTAGGGCAATCACCATCATCATCTGTAATATTTTCAACATGTCCAGTTAGGACAGGAGCGAGCACAATACATCTCACGCGGTTCATATCATGTTGGGAAATATAATCATGCAAAGAGTAAGATACATGGACTGTAAAGAAATATGTATAAAAATGAGAGAGATTTGATAGCTGGAAGTATCTATATACATGATAAGTAAGAACTGTAAGTAACCTGTGATTTAGAGCATGAGATGGTTATATAAACGGGTTAGGACATATACAAGATTTCACAAGATTGTACAAGATTTCACAAGGTTTCACAAGATTGTACAAGACGGGATTTGATCACATAACCATTTCCTACTCACCCTCCCCAATCATACACAAGGATTCCGTCAAGTTACGTTACCTTGTACAAGAGGTTTTTATCATGTTGCTCACGTGATCATGAGAGTACAAGATTGCACAAGAGTATGCATGAAAGCAAAGTACATAAATACAAGATGTTCGTAAAAAGCACATGACAACTGTATCTGATGCACTCCGAGGGAGATAACATCGCATGAAAAGATCCATATAGTATAAATCCGTGATAATAACATGACAGCATCATGTAAAGTAATCTAGAGCAAGAATATAAATTCTAACAAGTATAAAATGATCATAGAATGTACTCGCCTGTCACCCTGTATGACTGATATGAATAGATGTCCGAACTGGTGTCACAGAGTCATATTTAGAGTAAAACAGGTTTTAAGTACTCAAAATATAATATTGGAAATCTATAATACAAACTACATGATTCTAAGTTAAACTAGGTCAAAGTCAACTCTTGGTCAACATTGGTCAACAGTCTAGGTCAACTAGGTCAACTGCTTAGGGTTTGGTCAAATTCTAGTCAAACTAGGCAAATGTTGACTAACAGTTAACTTTTAGTCAACTAGTCAACTCTGTTTTGGTTTTGGGTCAATTCTAGGTAAAGTGTTGACTCGTAGTTAACTTTGGTCAAAAGTTAACTATTGTTCAACGGGGGTCAAAACTAGACTAAACTACCCTTATCTATTATATACATTACAAAATTTATCTAAATGTATTACCATAGCAAAACCTATATAGGTACCAATGTACCCATACCCTTCTCATAACTTTGCCTCATATAGATTTCTATTTCTATGCATATGCCCAATACCTTCATTACTCATGTATTAGATATTACTCACCCCTCCTACATATTTACATATACATAGTTTTACACTCCCCTCACATGACACTCAATATCTAATTATCTATCCTCACAACCATAATCTAACCTCCACACTCTAGTATACCACTATCCCTCACATTCACTCCTACTCACAAACATATGCCATACTCAACTAAAATCCTAATCTAAACTCTAACTCACATAAACACACACTAAACACACCACTATGGGAGATTGAAGGGGAAAAATGGGCTGCCAAAGGGGCTGCCCCTGCTGTCCAAGGGGACAGCCCCCTTGCTGCTACTGCAGCCTTGTTCTTCTTCTTGTTTTTCTTCAATTCCTCCTTCTTTTCCTTCTACTCACAGCCCCTGTTACTGCTGCTGATCATTCCTCTCTCTCTCTCAAACCAACGCATATCCTAGGTCTCATATCCTTCACTCTCATCTATAATCTAAATATATAGGTAAAACAATATTATATATATATATATATATATATATATATATATATATATATATATATATATATATATATATATTATATGTATCTTACCTGTATAATTTATTATATAGGTTTGTTATAACAAACCTATATATAAATATCTATACAGAAGATACATACATATATATTATATATATATATATATATATATATATATATATTTTTATTATTTATATATATATATATATATATATATATATATATAATATATAAATATATATATATATATATATATATATTTTTATATATTATATATATATATATAATATATATATATATATATATATATATATATATATATATATATATATATATATATTTCAGATATATATATAACTCTACCTATATATCTAAACCTATGAACTAGAACAAATTGAAACTGACACATATACAATAGACACAGACAAATCCCTAAAATACTGACACACACAAATAGTCATGACACTAAGTATAAACATATATATATATATATATATATAATATATATATTATATAATATATATATATAGTTCAATATCAATCCATTTGTATATACACAGATTTGTAATGAAGTATATGAACAAATTCGAACCAATACATGTCCCAGACATGTTAATCATGTATTAACATTATAGTTAGCATTTAATCATCAATTAATTCACATTTTAACACTCAGAATACTGAATACATGTAAAGTGTATCAGAAAAATGGGAAAACCCAATCCCAGTTCAAAAATCAACAAGATAAACCAAATCAATGGTTGGTAAAGATTTATGCAAACGTATATGTGTCATACAAGTCATCTCGTGTCGACAAGAGTGGACACGATGTGTCCAAACAATAAATACACACACAGACACTAAAACGTGCACAGACGCCTCGTGCACGTGTGCGAGTCGGTCTAGGACACGACACAAGATACCTCGTGCACGTGTCCCTAGGTTCGCCAGAGTAGGGCTACACGTACACATCTCTACATCGTGTCCAAGTAAGTCGTGTCAAGAGTTATACGTGTGTATCAGAGAGGAAATTTTCGCGCGCGTGTGTGTGCGTGCGACAGTGCAGGATCCGTGCGAGCTCGAAAACTCCCTCGATACTCCACCATATCACCTAAAATTTTGTGGGTAGCCTGACAATCATGGCCACCATGTGCACACCAAATTTGGTGTGTCCAAGTGTCGTGTACAGAAGAATTTGGTGTCGGGTAGCAGGGCATGGTACGGGGCCTGTGCGCGTGTGTGCGTGTCCATTTTGGACACGAAAAACTTCCAAACTTTAACTCAGTAAAATTGATTTGTGATATACATATAATAATCTAATTTTCTATTCAATTAGAATCTGAAATTAAAATAATTTACTTTTCACAAACATTTCATCGAACACCTTATTTAAAATACTGATACGTGTCCGATACGGACACGAAATGGACACTACCTAGCACCAAACTATCCCTATAGCTGAGATGCTACATCCCGGATCCAAGTCACATCTTGGACCATTCAGAGCTGGAGATTGGACCCAGCCTTACAGTACCAGAGAAGCCTGTAGCGATTTTGGACAAAGGCGAGAAGAGGACCAGGACTTCAGTGACTCCTATAGTCAGAGTTATATGGAGGCACGATTCCCCAGGCGAGTCTACCTGGGAGTAAGAAGATGAGATGCGGAGCAATACCCGTATTTGTTTGAGACCTGAGGTATTCCTAACCTTATCCTTTAGATTTTGAGGACGAAATTTTTTCAGGAGGGAAGGTTGTGAAACCTGTAACTTTAGGTATTTATTTGAAAATTTTAATTTATTAATTGTTAAATTAGGAAAATGCAACTTTCTAGAAATTTTGTCAAAACCCATAAATTCAATTCTGTTGTTTTTTTTCTAAATTATTAAAAATTGCGTGTTTGTCAAATTAATGTTTTATCCAATTATTATTAATAGAAATTATTAATTTTAAAATAATAAAACATGGATTTTTATTGTCATCCAGATCTGAAACCGAATTTAAACTAAAAACATTCTTATTTTTTAATTACAAATATTTTTATCGAATTTTAAAAAAAAAACAATTTGGCCAAAAGTTTTTAAAATCCATTTTTTTAGCTTTAGGTCCAAAGCCATTTTTTTTCATTAAAAACCAAGCCTATTTGTTAAAACCAATGAAGCCTTTATGGTTTAACCCATTAGTTTTGAGCCCATAGGCCATACTCATACTTCAACTGTCCATTCATGTGAATGAATGAATTTTTATTCATTATGTTTGTACAGACTTTTATTATTTTGGTATGAATGAATGAGCTTTCACTTTTCATTCTCCAAGCTAACTGTCCGACCCCTTCGTTTCTTTTCCGAACGGATGTGGCCGTTCCCTTCCTCTTCCGTAACCGACATGGCCGACCCACCCCTCTATTCTCCATCCTATATAAACCCCTTCACCATTACCATCCCCATCACCATTTCTCTCCATCACAAACCCTAAACCCCCAAATTCTTTTCGGCGAACTCCGCCTGAACCATACCCTCTCGGCCGACGCGAGTCCGCGCACCCCTCGCCGTCGGTCCCCGCGAGTCCAGCCGCACCCTCCAGCCGGACCCCGCTCCCCGCACGTTTTTCCGTGCCCGACCCTCTGTGCCGCGCCCGACGCCGGTGTCCGACCACAGCACCCCGCGCGCGCCCGGCCTCCCGCACCCCTGCTCGGCTCCGCCCGCGGGTCTCCGAGCCGATCCCGACCAGAACCACCCTCTGCGTGGTTTTCCAGTACTGTTCCCTTCGGGCAAAGATTCTCGAGCTCCGCGACGCTTCTCCGAGTTTCTGATTTCTCTTCTGGACTTTTCTCTGGTGTTGTTCCGTGGAACCCGCTGTGGTCTTTTCCAAGTTTGGGTGCCATAAACGCAGCCGAACTCCGACGAGGCGTGTTTCGAGTTCGAGGCAACCCTTCGAATTCCGTCAACTTGGGTACTCTGTTAATCTCAGTAGTTCGTCCCTCGTAGACGTCAATGATGAGTTTTGGTCCACGAATTTTCTTCGGAAAATTTGGTTTTTCTGCTACGTTTCTGGTTTCAGAAATTTCAGATCGTTGTTCTGTGATTTTTGGGTTCTGTGGATGGTTTGATATTTTTTGGATTTTTTCGAGAACTCTTCGGAAAGAGTTCTGATGTTATATCAAAATTTTCGAGTTTATTTGGGTTTCTGAAATTTTCGGAAACGTATTGCTGATTCGGTTTAATATTATTTGGAAAATATTTAGTTTCCCTGGTTTGGGATTATTTGCAGGAAATCGTGGCGCACTTTCCCAGTTTTTGGGTTATCCGGACGTTGAGGCATTAGCTATTTTTTGAAGAATGGACCAATATCTGAGACTCCTAAATAAATTCAATTTAGTTTAAAATTATTAATTTATTATTAAGTTTAATTATAGGATTTTTTTTGAGACTAATACTGTCTTTTCTTATTTAAATTCATGTATTTGGTTTGTAAGGGCATAAGCCTATTCTGGTTGTGAGATTGTAATAGCTTAGGTTTTTATTTTATTTTCTTTTTTTGGATGATTTTGATCGTGGGATCGTAGAAATAAAAATGATAATTATTTATTATTTTTAAAAAGATTATAATAATAAATGTTTTGTCACTTAGCAATTAAGTTGTAAATTTAAAATAGAAATTCATGTATTTCTCATTAAAAAGGGAAAATCTTAGTTTTATATTTATAATTATAAAATACCAAGTTTTTCCAAATAAACCGATAAGTACAATTTTTCTCGAAATTAAATGTAATTGATGTTTTTTAATTTCAACGCATTAATAATAAGCGTTTTGCTTGTGTTAGCTAAATCAAGACTAAAAATTGACTAGGACTCAACTAGAGATTACAACTAGTATAGCATCTTGGCAACTTTAGTTTTCTGAGACAAGTTTCCTAATGTAGGATCTCAAGGAAGAATCTGAATTTCCAATCCGACGTATCGACCCATCCAGTCAAATTATTTTGAGGCAAGTACAATTTTGTGGTAGATTACAATTAGTTAATAATTGTTTTAATGCAATTTTAAATCACGATACAACACGAAACTCTTTTGAGAGCATTGACTGTAACTACTGTAACTATTGGGGATTGGGAGAGTAGTGTAGTGGATATGACCACATCCAATTAGCATAACTGATTGTATTAGCTTACCCCTCAAACACGGAGATAACCCATACCATATCACTAGAATATTAGTGTAACAAACCCAATCCGGTCATATTCATTACCTATTCATATCTCACTATTTTAACTGTTGAAAAATTATTTATTTCAAATTGTTTAAAAGTGCATAATTCCATTATTAATTTCAATTGTTAAAATATCATGAATTTGTACTTTGCTCCCTCATGACTGGAGACTATATTTTTAGGTCCTGTTGAGGATGCAGAGCTACTGATTAGTAGCTACTATGATCCTGAGCTATACCCTGCTGTGCTTCCTGAGGATGGCTTACTTGATGAGGATGTTGCTTTTCTTTAGATGTTATTCAGTTTGATAGTCTTGTTTAAAAACAATGTTAATTCAGTTGGTGGTTTATGTTTGTACTTTGTACTGGACAAGTTTTAAGTTTTAATTTATCGAATAATAAAAGTTATGGCAAATTAGATTGAGTTGTGATTACCTGCTTATGGAGATACAGCTTACTGCCGCCGCCTCAACAGCGGTGCAGGCTGGGCATGATCCAATTCGACCCAAGTAATTGGGACCAGGTCGTGACATACGCTAAGACCTAGGTACCATTAGGATAGACCTCCATGGGCCACCACTAAAAACATGTCACGACCCGCTTCCGAGTAATCGAACATGAGTCGAACACGCCCGCCTTCGTCGTTAGACACGACGAAGTAAGCTGTACCAAACTAGGAAATCTAACCAGATAATCATAAATGTATATAATCATAACATCTGAAAACGTATCCCAGAATGATCACCATAATCCACAATTCTATGTATATAAATGTACGAGTCATCAAGAATGAAATGTACTATGAATTCTAAAACAATCTAAGAGTAAGACTAAACAGTCTAAACCTGAAACCTCAAGCTAAGTCATGACCCATCCTGCTCAGCTTCCGGGCTCTGGCCCCTATGGTATAATGATATCCTGCAAGTATACCTGCACATATCCAGTCAGGAGCGGAGCAAAGTACAGTTCTAGGTAATAAAACATAAACATGATATGAATTGAGTACAGGGTACATGAAAATGATATACAGAAATGAACAGGAAAGTACAGGAAAGTAGTACAAAAATAAGTACAGGAACTATAGTACAGGAAAGTAAAGTACAGGAAACTGTATAAAGGACAGAAGGAAACCATAATCCTGAAGTACCAGACATGATAAGTGTACAATATTTAAATACATCTAGTCCATGTGACCCCTGGGGTGAGTACAAGAGCATGCACATGATTACATGAATATGGTACGACTTAGGACCACGTGCACGATACGAGGCCTAAGCTAGGCACATGAGTATAGTAACCGGGATTGGTCACATGTCTAGTGTATTTTCCTACCCGACACTAATAAGTACAAGAACAAGAGTACAGGAGTACATGATATCGTGCCATAACGTGTTACAAGAAATACAAGAATGAAAATGCACAAAACCGTAAAAAGTACTTACCTTGCTCCGGGTGATGGGAAGGCAAAAGATCTGTAGGTTCACCTGTTTAATTAAGTAAAAGTTGGTTGAGGTCTAAAACAATATTTTTCTTACTAAAAATTCTTAATCACCAACCTAGTTTAACTATATTTACACATAATATTTAACAAGGTAATTGATCCTTATTATTAACAAAATTTAGCTAATTATTCAACTAGCAATTTCTATTAGCAAAACATTTAGAAATATCCAACAAGTACTATTTAACAAGGTGATCTTAAACTTAGCCTTTCAATATACTAATTTATAAGTAAAACATACAATAATATATATATATATTTTTTATATAACTTACATATATATATTATAGATATATATCTATATATATATATATATTATATATATATATATTTTATATATATATAATATATATATATATAATATTATTATAAAATATATATACATATATATACATTGTAATTAAGAAAAATAACATGCCAATGGTGTTTGTTAAAGTCTTCCCACCTTCTTGGTCTAGCCCAATCTATAGCTACCAAAATAATTTGAAAAAATTATTTACAACTTAGACGATAGCTTTGACAAAGTTAAACTTGGCTCAACACTTACTGTTGCTTCAATTCAAGAGCAAAAGACCATCCCTTCCCAAAACACATAATCCGAGTTCATTGAAAAATGCAGAATTCTTCAAAGCTGAAATCAACCACACCTACAACTGAACCACAGCTGCTCTATTCAGCTAACCACCACTATAATACATAAAGCAACAGAAAATTTGAGATAACAGGAACCAAACACCAATCTAGCTACAAGAAAACCCATCTATAGGAATTTGAATATGTTGTCAACTGCTATTCCACAAAAGCCTGTATTTCCAAACAAAAATTCAATCTTAATCCAAGGTTCCTATTTACTCATCCATAGGTTCAATAATCTATGCAGTCAACCCGACCTCATCTTGCATTGCTAAAGAAACACAGCCCAACAACTGCCCTTACTCGAACCTATCAGCACGCCACCCAGGTTTAGATAACACAACCAAGCTTCTGTCAAACCTGTTGTTTAAAGAGATTTGAAACAAACGCCCACTACTCCATACTCAATAAACACTTCCAACCCAAAACCAAAATGCCAGTAAGAATATACATACAAGCTAAGGATAAAATCAAATAGATTTGATACAATTAATTAACAAAAATAGAAATTATACAAACCATTGATAAAATCAAAATAAGATTATACAACCAATTTGACTAAAATTCAATAGAAAAAATATACTGTACTGGATAACTCCATTCTAGCCTAGTCCTCCACGCAGACACAAACTCATGGGTGGACATCAGCTCACACCAATTGTAACACACTGCACACATACAGTCTTGGACACGTGTACAATGAACACAAGTTCACGCACCCTTCCCTGCATTCCAACCACACCCCGACCAATAATTTCTGCTAGAAAATGCTTGAGCGACACTCTAGATGAAGTAGAAATAGAGTAGAACCTGTAATCGAAGATTTGTCCTGAAGTTGTACACAAGCCGGAAAACACGGACACATCTTTTTGTGTCCAAAAATAATCCAAAATCTGTTGAGATAATTCGTTGAACATGTTTAGTACTCAATTTGAGATTAGATTTTTTTTAAAGGAATGATATCAGAGTGACTCAAGAACCATAGATCCTAAAACTCGCTTGAATCAGAATTGAAGGAAACTGTTGATCCTCAATTCGATTGGTTGATTCCGATTAGATCTGATCGAGATCGATCGGACCAAGAATAGTCGAAATAAGGGGAAACGATAAGAAAGAAACTCATCTGTCGATAATTCATCGCTGCTCCGCCCCCAAGATCCCTGGGAAGGACACGTAATCGCCATCGTTGACTCCCGGCGTCGGCCGCTCCGCCTAACCGCTCGTCGAAGGAACGTCTAGGCCGCCACCTCCATGGAGAATAAGACTCGCCGATTGCCGACGTTGTTGGAAGAAACTGTCGAGGAAGAGTCGGCACTGCTAAACCTAGCCGTCGGTTGTCGCCACCATCGCTCGTCGCTATCTATCTCGCCGGACGACGGAGAGATCGCCAAGAAGCAGGACCCCGCCGTCGTCGGGGTCGTCGCCGTCTTCGGGGTCGTCGCCGTCGTCGACGGGGTCGTCGGGGTCATCGCCGAGCTCAGGAAGAGGGAAGAAGAGAATGGGAAGGAATTCAGAGAAAGTAATGATTCTCTCTCTCCCGAACTTAAGTGATAAGGAAAAAAATAGAATTTAGCAAAAAAGCCCTTCCGCTAAAGGCAATTTAGTAGTAGGGTCTCTGTCCTTTTTATTATTTGCACACAACAGAAAATATTTTGTTGTGAAATTAGTTAGGGGTGGGGTCCACAATTATTTGTTATAATACATTTAAAATTTGAATTCTACTCTTAATATTATTTCCCTCCAAAAATAGATCACAAATTTTATTATATAAAAAATCAAATCTTATTATTTTAAACTTAACCATCAATTAATATTAAAATGCTTTAAAAATTAGAGTTATTTTTCAAAACAGGGAGGTGGAGTTACACCAGCTATCCAAAACAAGGAGCCGGAAGATCAGATTGGTGGGCAATCTGTAAGACTAAAACTCGGAATACCTTCGATGTCGACGAGATAGCTTATCAGGAAGACGAACTACCTCTTATTACAAATATTATCGATGTGGACTCAACGAAAGTTCCTCATGACATGTTTCATCAATTGGAAGAGGTAGAAGTTTCAGAAGAGGAAGAGAAAGTTGATAGAAGAGGAAGTTGATAGAAGAGGAAGAGGAACAAGATAAATTTTCAAAAGAGGATTGAATATATTTAATTTTCAGATGTAGTATGGTTTACTTTTGTTTTTTCAGATGTAGTATGGTTTACTTTTGTTTTAGCGACATTAATAAGCGACATTTACAGATGTACTATGGTTTACTTTTGTTTTTTCAGATGTAGTATGGTTTACTTAGCGACGTTTTCAGATTTAGTATGGTATACTTTTGTTTTTTCAGATGTAGTATGGTATACTTCTGTATTTTTTCAGATATGGCTCGACGTGGATCCTTTGGTTCCGGTGCTGGTGGGAGTCGACGAGCCCGACAGTCTCCATCTACCACTTCTCCTACCGACTCCTCATTCCACCGCACTCCAGTATAAACTAGCGGTCTAGTCGCCGGCAGTGTCTTCCTACCCGGCTCTAGCAGTTCGAGGCTAGGGCCTTCTTCTTCTACGCAGCCAGTACCGTCGAGTATTCCAGAGGTCTACCCCACTACTGAGGAGCAGGCCGAGGCCGAGGCCCACGTCGAGGTCGAGGGCGATGGCGAGGCCCACGCCGAAGGTGAGGGCGAGGCCGATGGGCAGGCTGCGGGCAGGGCAGGGGCATGGTGCAGCTCCCATTTGAGACAGATCCTCCGTGTCGCCCGAAGGGAGATCTGAGGTTGGAGATTTGGGCCTATACTCGGACCAAGCGGTAAGTAAAATTATTGTATTTAATTTGTTTAAATTTATTATAAACTTGTTTAATAAATTTTAATTTCCATTTTACAGATATCATCCCTCCTCCGTACACCGGTCGTTGGGTACATTCTTGCGACAGAACTACGGGGGGCCCTGGATCAACTGGAGGGATGTCCCGGCCGACAAGAAGGCCTTCTGGTTTGAGCACTTTTCGGTACGTAAAAGTTTATTTCCTTTTAACATTTAGTATGTTATTTTATAACTTATGTACTTCTATGATTTTTTCAGCGGACTTACTTCTTTCCTCCCCACTGCGTCGTTGCTGTCGAGGCTATTTTTTCCAGCATCGCCAGCAAGCTCATTAGGGACGCGATCCTCGACCAAAAGGATCGCGACCGCCGGGGAGAGCCTATTCAGGGTTGGATCTCTGCCGCCGACTGGGCGGTAATGAAGAGGAGATTCGAGGAGGAAGCCTACAAGGAGAAGTCCGCGAAGTGTAAAAGAGCGCGACAGGCAGGGTCGCAGTGGTGTGGTGGATCACGGTCCATCATGGATTTCTTCATCCATATGGTACGTATCTCGCCGTGTACCCATAGTTAATACTTTATAGTAATATATTTCTTTTAACTTAACTGACAAATCATATAATAATTTTGTAACAGGTTGAATCGGGAGAAGACCCGAATATGGTGACCTTGTTCCTCGCCACGCACACGAAGGGGGAGCGGTTCGTAGACGACAAGGCCCGAGACACCTACGTAAGTTTTACTTAATGCTAGTTCATTAATATTAATTTTTAGTTACATAGAAAATTCATATAGATGTTATTTCTAGGCCGAGTTGTAGAAGTTTTACTTAATGCTAGTTCATTAATATTAATTTTTAGCGACCACTTGAGAATTCATATAGATGTTATTTCTAGGCCAAGTTTTTTAGGCTTAGGGAGGACGGGCCGACACGGTCAGAGGGAGCTGGTGCTAGCACTTCCCAACAGCACCTGGCCATCGCAGCTCTGTCAGATAACGAGCTGTGGATGAGGGCCGTTGGTGGCATGCATAGGGGTACGTAATATGGTACAGGCTCCTATGGTGCCTTCATTGCGTCACAGGCTTCTACGACCGCCACTAGTGTGTCCGGCCCCGTACAGACTAAAGAGTCGCTCCGCCACCAGTAGAGTGTCGATGCGCAGATCGTAGCTCTGTGTGACGAGATGCTGCAGATGATGGGGGGTGCAAAAAGATGATTCTGTGCTCATCTCACGCTTCGAGAGGCTTGAGGAGACTACTGAGGTGCTGCGACAGATGACCCGCACTACGCAGGAGGCTACGCAGCATTTAGTCGGTTAGATGTCGCAGTTCTAGGAGATGGCTACGGAGCGACCGTCTGCTGGTACGCTGGGAGCATCGTCTACATCCGACGGTGCACGGGAGGACATGCTCGTCCACATGTTGTCATCGGAGAAGTATCAGACGATCCTGTCGTTGCGATGACAGTTCATCTGGTGGCGCTCCTCCTCCTGCTCCGGCTCCAGCATCGGGTCCAGCTCTAGGAGATCAGCAGTTTCTTTTTTGCATTTTCGGACTGTATTATATTTTCTACTTTGTACGTATTTAGGGATATTTACTTTGTTCGTTGAGGATATTGACTTTGTACGTATTTACGGATATTGACTTTGTTCGTTGAGGATATTATATATTGACATTGTTCATTGCGGATTATATTTTTTTATATTTTTTGTATATTCTGGAATGTATTGTGCGTGTCGGTGTTGAGTGTTCCACCGAGGGGGTCGGCTAACCCAGGGATTGGATTCTATATTTTGTATTTTGTATTCTATATTTTGGCTCAGGCTTCAGCTCCATGTAACGCCCCAGTCCCAAAATACGTAGGACTAGGAACGTAGATATGCCAGCTGTATTCATACGAAGTATACTCCAATATATGGAAGCCTCGTATAAATACATAAGCTGTAAAATGTAGTAAAACCACAACTAATCTCATCCACACAGAATAAATGAATAAAAGATCATATAATGAGAATAAATTTGTCTTGATACAATATGTTGGACGGAGACAAATCCACTACCAACAAAATAAGGAAATAAAATACAAGAAGAATGAAATGAGCGACGAGTGAAGCGAAGACGATCCAAATGCAATCATCCTCGAAGAAATAGCGAAGAACACGGCTAGAGCTAAAGCACCTGCGAAAGACAATATCGCACACCTGGCAAGACAACCAGGTCCTCAGAGGGACGTAACAAGACACATAATAGCATGCCATATAAACTGAATAAATATTGCTCAATAAATAAGTCAATCGAATTTATAACATGGTCCAATACGCACCTACTGAACGAGCGTACCATCCCCCTAACCAAACAAGGACAGGAGATGGTAAACTAATTCACGGCGACGTATCTTTCCATGCTAAGAATCTGATATGGTATCCGGACCCCAACAAGGTTCAATACCTTCTCATCGAAGTAGTAAGTCACACCTACAACCAAACAAGGACAAGATGTGACGAACTAATTCGCGACAAGTTATTGTTCCAAGCCACGGTCAGATACAAGTACCCAAACCAAAGGTACTCGTACCTAACGGATAAGGGCGCCTAACCAACCCTAGGTGAATGCAGTTTTAAGAACATTTCATGGTCGCATGACTACCGGGTCAAGTCAAGAAAATACCAATGCAGTACCTCAGTAGCGAGTCACAACACCATATATTATTCCTCAGTATCGAGCGAGTCTATAGCATATAGTCTACCTATCGTTCCTCAGTAGCGAGCGAGTCTACGATAGATAGGGTGGTAGTCAACTTCCAATCATGTTCTTCCCGCCCAATGCTAACTCTATAACCGCTAAGTCAAACTAGCATGCAACCTCTATTAGCGGTTAATCCTATCGTACGGCTTGTACGTACTGGTGGCCAGCCAATCACGCACTTTCGTGTTCTACATGCGACACACAACTCCGTGTTTACAACATGTCAAGGCCAATGAATGCGACACACAAGGTGGTCCCTTAAATCTAGGTTTAATTTGTAAGAAAAATAATACACAGCAGAAAATATAAATGAACAGTTATGCCATGTATCACAGTTTATTTTGCATAAAGAAAATAAGTAATGCATGAAATATGAGCTAAAATAATTAAACAGCTAATGGCAAGGTGTCTTGTCTGGTAGAGCGTCTGGTGTGCTGCGATAACCAATATGGTACGAACTGCAACTTCGGTGCAACAACTATGCAAGTGGACCTCTGTTGATGGCACGGACAGTCCCCTTGGGTTCGGAATGGTCAACTTAGTTAGGGTCGATATGGGGTAGAACAGAAGTGGCAGGAGGATAGGAATAATGGGCTTAGACATGGAAAGGAAAAAGTCAAAGGAGAGATGATAACTAATTTAGATACAAATTTTTGAAATACATATAATATTTGAAAACTAGATTTTATTAGTAAAAATAATATTTATAGAAAAGACTTAAAGTCAAAAATCATTTTTGGCTAAAACGCTAAGTTTGTAAAAATAACTTTATCGATGGAAAATATATCTTATTAATTAGAAAAAAATATTTCTATAAAAATCAAAGTAAATTAATTTGAGGCTAAAATCTTTACTTTTTCTCAAAATAAAATATTTAGGTAAAGCCCCCTTTTTTGGAAATAACTAGATACACTATAGAGATACACAAACTATATTTAAAATAATATTAACAAAATTTATTACTGCTCAACACATATATTTAATAAATACTATTAACATTCATTATAAATATTACTAATGAATATAATAATAATAATAATAATAATAATAATAATAATAATAATGATTTTGATAATAATAATGATAATAATAATAATGAATCGTAATGGTAACAATCAAATGGAAAAAGAAAAAAAAATATCTACTCAAAGAAGAACCCTCGAAGCAGTGTTCCCAAAACTGTGAGTGTGAGAGGAACAGAGCGAGAGGGAGAGAGAGCGGGAATCGGTCGGAAGAGAGAGAGAAAGAGGGGTCGAGAGGGAGAGGGACGCAACGGTAGGCGAACAGTCGGAGTTCGGGCTGATAGGTGGGGTCAGGCCGGAGGGTTTAATCGGAGTGCGCGACGGATGAGGAAGAGGAGAGAGGCGGAGGAGAAGAAGGGCGGCGGTCCCCGGCTACGGCGCGGCGAGGGTGGCGTTCGCGCGGTGGTGCGCCGCTCGTGGAGGAGCGGAGAGGGAACGGGGAACGGCGGCGAGAAAGGGGCTCCGACGGTTCAGCGGTGGGAAGGACGGCGAACGCGGGGGAGGACGACGGCTGGAACGCACGAGCGGCGCCAAGGCGGGGCACTGCGGCAAGGGTCGGCGGATGGCGGCGCTTCCCCGGAGTTCCAGATCCAGGCGCCTGGCTCGGCGCACGAGGACGGCCGGGTGAGGCTGCGCTCGCGATGGCGGTGATCTTGGCGGTGGTGGTGAGTAAAATTAGGGTTTTCCAGTTTTGTTTCCGTTCTGGTTTTCTTTGTTGTGGCGGTGGTGGTGTTCGGATGGTGACCACGGTGGTTGCCGTGGTGTACGGTCGTCGGGGACGGGTTGGTGGTTGTGTCGGGGTTCGACGGGGGTGTCGTCGTTTAATGGTGGTGGCGAAGGTAGTAGAGGTTGGTCCTGGCGGTGGTCGAGGGCTGTGGTGAAGTTTGGTGGTGGTGATGAAGGTGGCCGGGTGTGGTCGTAGTGATTCTGGTGATGGTGTACTGTGGTGTGTGGTTCTGGTGTAGGTGGGTGGCTCCGGCGGGGAGTGTCGGGTCTGTGGTGGTCGTTGCGGCGGGTAGGCGGAGGTGGTTTTGGTCAAGTCTGGCGGGTGTCGGGAGGAACGGCGGAGTGCTGTGGTAGGAGCGGGGACTAGGCTAGGCTAGGCTAGGATTAGGGATTTGATGATATCGGGGTGTGTCCGACACGAGGAAGAAGATAATGTAAATGTAATATGGAATAAGAATGGATGGACACAGACACGAGCACGGACACGAGGCACTGCACTTGTGGATGGTGGAAATTTGTGAAGAAATAATGGATGATGGAAATTGGAGGAGTACCTGCCTATATTTATAGGATGTGGGAATTCCCAATAAGATAGAGATTAGGATTGATTCAAACCCAATTTAGATAATTCAATTACTAAATTTAAATCAATGAATCAAATCTAAATTTAAACCAAATCCAATTCAAATCAAATTTAAATACTTTAGTTTAGAATCAAATTAATTTAAAATATAGATAGTTTACTATTTAGATGTATCCATGGAATCAAATCAAATTTAAATTGTCACAAATATTTCAAAAATATGTTTTCAAAAAAATGCTATGATAATTAATTTCAAAAATAATAAATCTTTTTGAATAATAAATCTTTTTTTTGAACAATAAAACATTAATATTAAATAATTTCAAAAATACATTATTATGTAAAATAAATAAATATTTATGAAATAAATATTTTTGCACAAAGAATTTTATTATTAATAACTGCTAAGAACAATAGACTTTTTATGGCAAGAATAATAATATTTTGAAAGTGTAAGAAAATAAAATAAAATAATTATTTTTCTAAAACATGTACGCTCGCACATATTCGTACTCGTCGAGCAAATGAAAATTTTCACATACGACATACAATACGACTACGTGACATACAGTACAAAAATTTTAAATCGGTATCAAATTTAATATATAAAAATAGTAGAAAATTTAGGGGTTTTACACCCTACCCAACTTAAAAGAATTTCGTCCTCGAAATTAAGAATTAGTAGGTGGGTGAGAGGACGCAAGGGAGTTTCGATGGGAAACAATCGATAACAAATCATGACGTAAAAATTACGATCTAGATCATAGAAAATTAATACGGTATGGTCACGGGTAATGAATGAGGGTCACGATTTAGAGAACGAAATAGATTCGCCTTAATTTAAGCAATTAGAGGGTCATGACAGTAATTATAGGGCCGAGAAAAGGACGAGTAGTTTAGGAGGAAGAAATAGCAATATCGAGTGATAATGGTCATAGGAGATAGGATAGCTAGAGGAAGTGCTAGTATAACGTCTTCGTCCTTCTAAAATAGGTGAAGGCGAAAGCAAGATAGAGTTTGAAGGAGGCGTTATCGAATAAGAATACGTGATTCAAAGACGATTGAATAATTTCAAAGGAATTGTCAAGGCAGTCGTGGATGGGACTCTAGAGGGCAAGCTTAACAATGTCCCCATCCATGTAGAATAATAGGCAAAAGCGAACCAAAGTGCACTTGGTTGATCAGACCATTATGCACCGGTTCTGATTAGACAACATGTTAGTGGGATATCTTCCAATAACATATGTCGTGAACAAGCTCGATAAAAGATAAGCTTGCAAAAACTAGGCTACATTAGCATTATTTAGTCAAATGGTAAATACATAGGCACGAGAGATTAAGAATTAAGAAAGCGGAAGGATTCTAAGTCATATCTTGTGTTGGTCTCTATATAGTCGTCCTATAGTCTTCTTGTCTAAGTCCTTGGTTGGCTAGACGGGTTAGGTCCTCTAGATTCTAGGATCTAATAAGCTTGCTAATATAGGTCACTAGGTCAAAGGGGTTGCTAAGTCATAAGGTATTCTATCCAACTTAAAAGATTTAAACTAATGGTGTTTTGGGACAACTAGCTAGTAGGGTCAATCTCCAGCAAGCACGAAGGGAAGATAAGAATAGGGATGGAAGGAAGCAAGCAAGATGCAATTGATGAGTCAAACGGTAGATAAAATCAAGGAAAGAGGTCAAGTATGTGGATGAGATCCTAGACTTCTAATCCTATTCGCAGGCTTGCTTGGTACGGTAAAGTAACCAAACAATTTATCTTGACCTGCATGGGCCACCACAAATACATGTAACGCCCCAGTCCCAAAATACGTAGGACTAGGAACGTAGACATGCCAGCTGTATTCATACAAAGTATACTCCAATATATGGAAGCCTCGTATAAATACATAAGCTGTAAAATACAGTAAAACCACAACTAATCTCATCCACACAGAATAAATGAATAAAAGATCATATAATGAGAATAAATTTGTCTTGATACAATATGTTGGGCGGAGACAAATCCACTACCAACAAAATAAGGAAATAAAATACAAGAAGAATGAAATGAGCGACGAACGAAGCGAAGACGATCCAAATGCAATTATCCTCGAAGAAATAGCGAAGAACACGGCTAGAGCTAAAGCACCTGCGAAAGACAATATCGCACACCTGGCAAGACAACCAGGTCCTCAGAGGGACGTAACAAGACACATAATAGCATGCCATATAAACTGAATAAATATTGCTCAATAAATAAGTCAATCGAATTTATAACATGGTCCAATACGCACCTACTGAACGAACGTACCATCTCTCCAACCAAATAAGGACAGGAGATGGTAAACTAATTCACGGCGACGTATCTTTCCATGCTAAGAATCCGATATGGTATCCGGACCCCAACAAGGTTCAATACCTTCTCATCGAAGTAGTAAGTCACACCTACAACCAAACAAGGACAAGATGTGACGAACTAATTCGCGACAAGTTATTGTTCCAAGCTACGGTCAGATACAAGTACCCAAACCAAAGGTACTCGTACCTAACGGATAAGGGTGCCAAACCAACCCTAGGTGAATGCAGTTTTAAGAACAGTTCATGGTCGCATGACTACCGGGTCAAGTCAAGAAAATACCAATGCAGCACCTCAGTAGCGAGTCACAACACCATATACTATTCCTCAGTATCGAGCGAGTCTATAGCATATAGTCTACCTATCGTTCCTCAGTAGCGAGCGAGTCTACGATAGATAGGGTGGTAGTCAACTTCCAATCATATTCTTCCCGCCCAATGCTAACTCTATAACCACTAAGTCAAACTAGCATGCAACCTCTATTAGCGGTTAATCCTATCGTACGGCTTGTACGTACTGGTGGCCAGCCAATCACGCACTTCTGTGTTCTACATGCGACACACAACTCCATGTTTACAACGTGTCAAGGCCAATGAATGCAACACACAAGGTGGTCCCTTAAATCTAGGTTTAATTTGTAAGAAAAATAATATACAGCAGAAAATATAAATAAACAGTTATGCCATGTATCACAGTTTATTTTGCATAAAGAAAATAAGTAATGCATGAAATATGAGCTAAAATAATTAAACAGCTAATGGCAAGGTGTCTTGCCTGGTAGAGCACCTGGTGTGCTGCGATAACCAATATGGCACGAACTGCAACTTCGGTGCAACAACTATGCAAGTGGACCTCTGTTGATGGCACGGACAGTCCCCTTGGGTTCGGAATGGTCAACTTAGTTAGGGTCGATATGGGGTAGAACAGAAGTGGCAGGAGGATAGGAATAATGGGCTTAGACATGGAAAGGGAAAAGTCAAAGGAGAGATAATAACTAATTTAGATACAAATTTTTGAAATACATATAATATTTGAAAACTAGATTTTATTAGTAAAAATAATATTTATAGAAAAGACTTAAAGTCAAAAATCATTTTTGGCTAAAATGCTAAGTTTGTAAAAATAACTTTATCGATGGAAAATATATCTTATTAATTAGAAAAAAAATATTTCTATAAAAATCAAAGTAAATTAATTTGAGGCTAAAATCTTTACTTTTTCTCAAAATAAAATATTTGGGTAAAGCCCCCTTTTTTGGAAATAACTAGATACACTATAGAGATACACAAACTATATTTAAAATAATATTAACAAAATTTATTACTGCTCAACACATATATTTAATAAATACTATTAACATTCATTATAAATATTACTAATGAATATAATAATAATAATAATAATAATAATAATAATGATTTTGATAATAATAATGATAATAATAATAATGAATCGTAATGGTAACAATCAAATGGAAAAAAAAAAAATATCTACTCAAAGAAGAACCCTCGAAGCAGTGTTCCCAAAACCGTGAGTGTGAGAGGAACAGAGCGAGAGGGAGAGAGAGCGGGAATCGGTCGGAAGAGAGAGAGAGAGGGGTCGAGAGGGAAAGGGACGCAACGGTAGGCGAACGGTCGGAGTTCCGGCTGATAGGGGGGGTCAGGCCAGAGGGTTTGATCGGAGTGCGCAACGGATGAGGAAGAGGAGAGAGGCGGAAGAGAAGAAGGGCGGCGGTCCCAGGCTACGGTGCGGCGAGGGTGGTGTTCGCGCGGTGGCGCACCGCTCGTGGAGGAGCGGAGAGGGAATGGGGAACGGCGGCGAGAAAGGGGCTCCGGCGGTTCAGCGGTGGGAAGGACGGCGAACGCGGGGGAGGACGACGGCTGGAACGCGCGAGCGACGCCAAGGCGGGGCGCTGCGGCAAGGGTCGGAGGATGGCGGCGCTTCTCCGGAGTTCCAGATCCAGGCGCCTGGCTCGGCGCACGAGGACGGCCGGGTGAGGCTGCGCTCGCGGTGGCGGTGATCTTGGCGGTGGTGGTGAGTAAAATTAGGGTTTTCCAGTTTTGTTTCCGTTCTGGTTTTCTTCTGTTGTGGCGGTGGTGGTGTTCGGATGGTGACCACGGTGGTTGCCATGGTGTACGGTCGTCGGGGACGGGTTGGTGGTTGTGTTGGGGTTCGACGGGGGTGTCGTCGTTTAATGGTGGTGGCGAAGGCAGTAGAGGTTGGTCCTGGCGGTGGTCGAGGGCTGTGGTGAAGTTTGGTGGTGGTGATGAAGGTGGCCGGGTGTGGTCGTGGTGATTCTGGTGACGGTGTACTGTGGTGTGTGGTTCTGGTGTAGGTGGGTGGCTCCGACGAGGAGTGTTGGGTCTGTGGTGGTCGTTGCGGCGGGTCGGCGGAGGTGGTTTTGGTCAAGTCTGGCGGATGTCGGGAGGAACGGTGGAGTGCTGTGGTAGGAGCGGGGACTAGGCTAGGCTAGGCTAGGATTAGGGATTTGATGATGTCGGGGTGTGTCCGACACGAGAAAGAAGATAATGTAAATGTAATATGGAATAAGAATGGATGGACACAGACACGAGCACGGACACGAGGCACTGCACTTGTGGATGGTGGAAATTTGTGGAGAAATAATGGATGATGGAAATTGGAGGAGTACCTGCCTATATTTATAGGATGTGGGAATTCCCAATAAGATAGAGATTAGGATTGATTCAAACCCAATTTAGATAATTCAATTACTAAATTTAAATCAATAAATCAAATCTAAATTTAAACCAAATCCAATTCAAATCAAATTTAAATACTTTAGTTTAGAATCAAATTAATTTAAAATATAGATAGTTTACTATTTAGATGTATCCATGGAATCAAATCAAATTTAAATTGTCACAAATATTTCAAAAATATGTTTTCAAAAAAATGCTATGATAATTAATTTCGAAAATAATAAATCTTTTTGAATAATAAATCTTTTTTTTGAACAATAAAACATTAATATTAAATAATTTCGAAAATACATTATTATGTAAAATAAATAAATATTTATGAAATAAATATTTTTGCACAAAGAATTTTATTATTAATAACTGCTAAGAACAATAGACTTTTTATGGCAAGAATAATAATATTTTGAAAGTGTAAGAAAATAAAATAAAATAATTGTTTTTCTAAAACTTATACGCTCGCACATATTCGTACTCGTCGAGCAAACGAAAAATTTCGCATACGACGTACAATACGACTACGTGACATACAGTACAAAAATTTTAAATCGGTATCAAATTTAATATATAAAAATAGTAGAAAATTTAGGGGTTTTACACTCCATTTGTATTATGGAACCTATTTTTTTATATTTCTTTTAACTTAGCGACGTTTTTAGCGACATTTTAGAACGTCGCTAAATTTTTGCGACGTTAATAAATGTCGGTAAAAGCGTCGCTAAAATGCTGACGTGGCAACATGTGGCACCAAATCTGATGTCAGCACGTTGTCGCCAAAACGTCGCAAAAGTGTCACTAAACGACGACCACACAATAACGTCGCCATTTGCGTCGCTAATTAGCGTCAACGTTAAAACGTCGCAAATAACGTCGCTAATTATCGACGTTAATAACGTCGCTAAATAATGTCACCATAGCGACGTTTTACGACGTTTTCTCGTTTAACGACACATTTTTCCGTCGTTTCCAAAACGTCGCTAATTTCACTTAGCGATGTTTTCACCGAGTTTGGCGACGTTTTGGAACGTCGCTAATCTGACAAATTTTTGTAGTGCAGTGGCTCCAATCTTCAGAGGAGTCGGGTCCTCAAGGACTTGGATGATCTTCAGTGGCTGCTCCAGGTTCTCGATCTGCTTCTTGATGCAAGGTATGCGCTCGTTGTCGGGGAAATCCAAAGGTCTGAGAGTCTGGAAATCAGAAGTCCTTCTTGGTTCAGAGAGTCTATCCACAAGTCTGACTTTGAAAAAAATTACGGCTTGCTCCCTTTGGCATCGATGAACTCTTGAAACATCTCCATCAACTGTGTACTACCTATGGGGATAGTAGGGCGATAGAAGGTAGTGGAAGCTCGAAACCCTCAAGTGTAGGTTGATCAACAGTTTCGGTGTTGCGTGCTTGAACTATCTGAAAAACAGAAAACTGTTAAAATGTCCTAAACCTAAAACAACAAGTGTTTATAGAATATTAATATACCCGATGTACCCAATTTCTTATGTTGTGATCAAATTTTCCTAGTTTAATCAAGTCCTCCAACAGTACACTAATACCTAGGTACTATTAGGACAAACCTGCATGGGCCACTACTAAAAATATGTCACAACCCGCTCTTGAATAATCGGACACGAGTCGGACACGCTCAGCCTACGTCGTTAGACACGAGGAAGTAAACTGTACCAAGATAGAAAAATCTAACCAGATAAACATGAATGTGCACAATCACAGCATCTATAAAACGTTCCCAGAATGATCACCATAATCCACCGATCATAATATCATAAAAGTACTAAAGACGACAAGAAGAAAAACACTATTAACTCACAACATACAATATCTAAAGGAAGAGCTAAAACAATCTAAACCTGAAACCTCAAGCTAAGTTATGTCTCTATTCTGCTCAGCTAAGATCCCGGGATCTAGCCCATAAGGTAGAACAATATCATGCAAGTACACCTGCAACATATCCAGTCAGGAGCAGAGCAAAGTACAGTTCTAGGTAATGAACAAGAACATCATGATATAGAAATGAGTACAGGAGAACATGAAGTATAAAGTACAGAAAAAGAACATAAAAGTACATAAATGTAAATTATAGAAAATAAAGTACAAGAATGTAAATCATGAACCTGAAGTACAAGACATGACATGTGCACAATATTTGAAATACAACTAGCCTATGTGACCGGCTGGGGTGAGTACAGGAATATGTACAGGAGTACATGAATATCGGTACGGCTTAGGACCCGCGTGCACGATGCGAGGCCTAAGCTAACTACATGAATATTAGAACCGGGGTTTGGTCACATAGCTAGTGTATTTCTCCTTCCTGACACAAGTAAGTACAACAACAGGAAAGTACAAGGGTACAAGATATCGTGTCATATCGTATCATCAAGATAAGTACAAGATATGTAAATGCACAAAACCATAGAATGTACTTGCCTTGCTCCGGGTAATCAAGAATATGAAGAAGATCTGTATGTCCTCCTGATATTGGTACAAGTTGGTTAGCTTATAATTTATATTATCTAAATACTTTTATTTCTCATTATTTTAATGATTTGGTTTAGTACTAGCTAATCACATAATTTTTACCTAATAAGAATGATTAATAATTGATATACTAATTTATTATTCTCACAAGCTAGCTCAATTAGTTAGTTAAAGGGTTTAAACTCATGCTCTGTATTATACAGATTCCTTTAGTATAAATAATAGTCTAATTTATCAAGTATTTCTCAAGTAAAATTAGCCGCCCACTGGACTGTCCTAGCCCAGCTCAAAATCGTCCTATACCATCGTAGGTATACCCTTTGCAAATTCTAGTCTAGCAAGTTAATACAAAAAACAAATATAATCAAATTGCAGATCCACCAAAGGATAGAGTAGTCTTGAATACATCAATTTGGTGCACCCCTCACTAGCCACAGATGCCAACATACCCAGATTGCTATATAAGAACCAACCCCAGAACCATTTGAATCCAAGCGGCCATAATAACTCATACTGTAGGACTGAACCTACATGAAATTCAAGCATTGGCTTGACTAATGCGAAGTCTAACCATATCACTCTTAACTAGCTGCAACAAATGGTGCAATGACTACTGCTACTCATCTTTGAGTTGCAACACATCAAGTCACCCGGGAACAGATCTCTCCCAACCCAGAACTCATAAGCAGAAAGAACTACTAAACTCAGAATCTAGGAGAAGAGTAGAACAAGCAATCCAAATCCCCCCAAATCCATCAGATTATACACAGAAGATATATATGAAGATGTAGAATCAAATTTGATAATCCCCTTCGACCAACCAGTTCTCAAATCCTGCCATACCAGAGTGAATCAATCAGGAATTCAAAAATACTCATATCTCCGTCCCAACAAAATAGACAGTAAAACAAGAAAATATTCAACCAATATTTTAGAAAATGTTTAGATTCAAGGTACAGATATTATCAATCAATTTGAATATGCAACCAAATCTGAAAAACTCCAAGCTCGGTAGAGACTTCATAGATCCCCATCCACGCCATCACCTACTGACACACACGCGGGTTGGACACGACAGCATTGGACACGAACTACCATCTGGACACGGCTACAGGTACTAGCACACGAACACAACGGCACTCGGACACACACACTGGACACGAACACATCTATAGCCCACACCACAATACTATTGTTCCTGGCCAAACCCGTACTCAAACACAGAAAAATAGAGAATCAAAATCGAAAGAAAGATAGCATAAGTACCTAGAAGGGAATTTAACCGAATCGAAAGTGAATCCCCAAGTGTCAGACACGCCCCTCGCGCTTGTCTGAACTCAAGAGTTTCTCTGTAGCACTCCAATAAACACATACCAAGCACGAGAATAGAAGAATAAACTGATTCTAACGAATTTACCTATTCCAAGAACTCGCGTTTCGGCTTGAACCTCGGAACAGAACTAAGCATAGCTGGATTCTCAAGAAGGAAGAGTCAGTCCATCGATCGATGTCGATCAGTCGTCCTCTCCTAGATTGCGTTGGTAAATCGATCAAAATGAAATTAATAAAGCAATTGCAAGGGAAATTGATCAAGACTTACCACTGTACGATCGATTGTCAGGAACAACGAGGTCTGACCGATTGCTCAATCTCAACAAGTTCTTCTACTGAAGTATTCAACCACAAGAAAAATTAGGAATTAACCAACAGAATGATCAAATCAACAACCGAACATTCGAGATTAAATCAAGAACCAAGATCAAAACTTACCATCGTCTAGATCGATCGCTGAGAGGAGACACTGACTCTGCAATAAGTGAAACTGATGAGGACGACGAGTTTCTCTTGTCGGAGGCGAGCTGCATAGAGTGCACGCCGAGATCTCGACCGTGAAGATGACGCTGCTGCTCTCAGTCACCGTAGAGTGAGCCCCTTGCCATAGTCATGGTGAAATCCCACAAGAATTTATGGTTAGGGTTAGACGAACGAAAATTAGAGAAGAACGAGAATATGGGAGGAGAGCTCAGAAATAAGAGCTGAGAATGAGCAGAGCTCTCTCTCTCTCTCCAGCTTAAAATAGGAAAAATAGATAAGGAAAGGGATTTTGCAATAAACCCCTAGACAAAATGTTTACTTGCAACTATTCTAAAAGTTTGTTATGAAGTTAGTTGTAATGGTTAGAAGGTTGTTAAGATCCTGGGCCACTCCAGTTAGTTAGGAAAAACTCTAGATTATTTAGCAATTAACTAACACGCCTTCTAAAATAAATGTTATAAAAAAATTTAAATGATGAATCAATAAAATGTGTTAGGAATATTCAAAATTTTATAAAAACTGGGAGGCAAGGTTACAGGTCGTAATGTGTCATGATATAAATATAAGTGTAATTTTGTGTAGTAGTCTATATATCAGAAGTTAGAGCAAATTTACTAACATTTACAAAACTTTGTTCTGAAAATATTCTTTCTTTCCGAAATATTTTGATAGCCTATGTTCTAGTAGCTGATCTACAAACTTTAGTAAAATAAGGATTAAGAGTAGTACTTGCATAATCATATAAAATACCAATAACTCTCACGGAATGTAAAAGATTATTCATCATAAATAATATATTTTGTTAACTCAGTTTTGTTATGAGCATTAGAAAAAGTAAAGTTACCTATAGAAGATCCTTGAGGACCGCTAGTTAGCTGTGTTTATCTAGCATGCAGCGTGTCCTTGCCATAACACATTTCATAGTATCTTCTTAAAGTGCTCGTGCCATTATTTTTTCTTTTTTCTACATTTCTTGCACTGTGCAACTTTAGCTATTGGTTTTTGATGTTTTGGATTTAAATCGGCTCCTTCATTATCAATGACATATAATCGTTCATAATATTTTCCATATAATTATTATTTTTCTGTCATGACCCACACCCTGATGAGAGGCACGAGCACGTGGTTACGTCCAGCCTACGCTGCAGTATCGGTGGTAGAATGTTGTATATAAGGTCTGTAAATACTACTACAAAACAATATAAAGGTGCATGTATATTATATACACTCCGAATGGAGGTGACATAGCAATACAGTCTCAATCACAAAGTAAAACTAAGGTAGATAGCACGGAAAGAAAATATGATAGATGAAAGCAAAAAATAAGTTTGAGATCCACACAAGTCCAGAGCTATACACAACACCACATAGTCACAGAAATATAGTATAAAAATCTACAGTCTGAAAAGTACTAGCTGGCTCGCAGACCAAGCAAACCTAACTAGGCTACACTACTCTAGGTGAGCAAAGTCTAGTGGCTCTACTAACAAGCCACGGTCCATGTCTACTCCATCTGACTCGACCACATAATAGGTCGGACAAACTGCCTGAGAATCATCTGTAATATATCAATGGTGTCTTGTCAGGAAAATGAGCAAGTACAAACACCAATAGCAGTTCCATATAAATTGACAAATTTTGTAAGAGACAGTGTAATGAAATACAAAATAATATCAACAGAAAATATATATCAAGATGTGAGTACTGAATAGGATGACAATATGTATATATATATAGGATGACTTGGGAACCATTCGGAAGCCGAGTTACAACCCTTAAACCAAACAAGGACCGGGATTGTAACCCTACTCCCGAACAGAACTTAGCCTCCTATGATAAATAAATATAAAAGGTGCCTTGAATTATTAGTGCGTTATGTGATCGGCTTGGGAAAAACATGTTCAGGCTTTCCATCTGACCAGCTACGAACAAGTAACAAGTGTGAAGTAACAAGTGTGAAGAATAAGGCCGGTCACCATGGAAAGTTATGAACAAGTAGCTATAGACAAGTGACGAGTACAAGTGTGAAGAACAAGTGGGGATTTTGATCACACAACCACTAATAACTCCCCATCCCTGAGTAGTATAAAGGATTCGGACATAACACGTCATGACACGGAATTCAAAAGCAGGTGATCAGCCCACTCCCAAGTCCATGTCTATACAAGTACAAGTAACAAGTCGAGTCTTGTACCAATATACCAAGTAATCCGGGAACAACATCTTATGACAGGATCCGACATATACTAGTCCGTGAAATATCGTGTCTGGAAATCAAGTAAGACACTACGACTGAATCGGATATAGCAGATATCAAGATAAAGAAAACTATCAGTGAATATACTCGTCTGTGGTCCTGAGCTGATAAAGTGAACAGATGCTCAGAGTAATCACAGACCTAAAATAAGATACTATATGTCAAAACATGGTTTAATAATGAAAGAAAAGCTAATCTAGTCATAATATGCAAGTCTAAATCAAAACTAGGTCAAACCAAGTCACACCAAGCTAAACTAGGTCATACTAGGTCATACTGAGCCAAACTGGGTCACACTAGGACAACCAAGGTCAAACAAGGTCATAGGAAGTCAATCCAAGCCAAACTAGGTCAATCTGGGTCAAGGGTTGACTTACAGTTGACTTTCGATCAAAAAGTCAACTCTGGTCAACTCTGGTCAATACTGAGTCACCCCTGGGTCAAACCTAGGTTAAACAAGTTAAATGTTGACTAACAGTTAATTTTCAGTCAACTGGTCAACTCTGGTTTGGTTTTGGATCGATTCTAAGTCAACTGTTGAGTTGAAGTTGACTTTCGATCAAAAAGTTAACTCTTGGTCAACGGAGGTCAAGACTAGCCTAAACTACCCTCATCTAGTCATTACCTACCAAGACAACCTATTTCTAACCCCATCTAGCAATTAGAAACCCAATACTTTTATTACCCTATACCCCCTAAATTTATCCTTAACAAGGTATTCTCGATACCTTGTCCATTACAAAGAAAATCCTGCTAATCCTCAAGATACTAGCATAGGCTCCCTAGGGTAGTTAGATACTATCCTATCTAAGGGTTACCTACCAAAAAATATAGGTTTTCTAGATATCTAGTCCATCTTAGGTCACATATTGATCATCTAACCATTACCTTACCATAGTCTACAATACCTTATCCTAAACTTCTAAAATACTAGCTAACCATAACATACCCACAATTAATACTCACTCACCCACTCACATATGGTTAACACATAGGCTCTCCTATAGGCTCACACCTAGGCTCACACACATAGGCTAATAGCTACCTATTAGACTCACCTATAGGTTCCTATATAAACTTACACACACACACACAATAGCTCACACACACAAATACATATAGGGCTGTCCTATGGTGGCGAATATGGCCCTGATATGGTTTGATTTTGAGTGTCAAGTGTAGGCTGAATATAGGTTGATATGTGGGGTTAATGTAGGCTAATATAGGGCTGTCCATGTGGACTGATTTGGGCTGTGAAAGAGGGTAATATGGACTGATATTGGTTGTCCATTTGGAGGCTGAATATAGGCTGGAAATGGGGACAGGTAAGGACTATTTTGGGATAGGTTTTAGGGTGTTTATGGGCTGTCATGTATGGCTGGAATAGGGTGTTTAAGGACTGCATGTATGCTGAATTGAGGGGCTGCTAAGGACTATTTTAAGGACTGGTATGGGATGCTTAAGGGTGGTACTAAAGGCTGGTTTGGGGATGCTAATGGGGCCTCCACAACTGCTGCTAACAGCCCCTCCAACAGTCCCCGGGGGGGGGGGGGACTGATACCATGTTGCTGCTGCTGTTAGCAGCAGTATCTTCCCCTCCCCATTCTCTCAAGCTCTCACACTCTCTAACTCTCCACTCTCTATCACTCTATATAAATCTCTACTCCCCACTCTCACTCTCTAATCACATTCTCTACTCTCCCTTCTCCTCTCTATATCCTCCACACACACACATACATATATACATATCCACACACACACACACACATATATATACACATACACTCCAAAACATCCCGAAACCAATCCGAATATCCCAATCCTCACAATTCTACCCTCTAGGGCATAGACATGTACCCCACACAAGCAATCTAACATGTGCATGCAAGCGAAAATGAGAAACGAGGCCCGAATGGCCAAATGGCCATTCTGGCGACTCCAGAATGTCCCATTCGCGATACCGCGCGATACAGACACCAAACCTATCCGAAATTGACCCAAACTCTATCCACGAGTTCTAAATAATGATTAGAACCTATTCTAAGTACTAACTTGCCGATTCTAGTGTCGGTGTAAAAAGTCACCCGTGTGTTGGAACCTGAAAACCCCGAAAAAGCCTATTTTTATGATTTCTCGCGAAACGACCCCACGTATCCAAATATGGACAGGTACCTAGCCTCATCTCACCCAAACTAACCTAATTAGGTCTAAATAGGCTAGGGGCAACACCCAAACATGTCAATTTAGGGTTTTCCCCAAAATTGGCACTAAACCTAGCCCGAAAGTCCCAAATTGAGTCCAATGGGTTCCAAACCACTTCTAACGGGTTATCCTACACCTCAGACATCCTCTAATATGAAAATAACACTAATTAAAAGCAATTACAAGAGTTAAAGTTAGGGTTTACCTCTTGGGAGTTGGAATCCCAAGAAAAAGTCCCAAAATTGGTTCTTTTTGGGTCAAAGCCAAATCTAAGCTTCCAACCCCTCCATGCTAGGTTCTACCTAGATAAAAACCACAAATAAGAGATAAAAATGGTTAGCACTAAGATTAGAGAGAGATCTAGAGTATGGAAGATAATTAGAAGAGATTTGACTTACTTTGGAGCTTAAAATCCAAAGGGAAAAGAAGGAGTTTTTTGTAGAATGATATAAATGAAGAGAAAGAGAGTTTTCTTGCAATAAGAAGAAGAGAGTGGGTGCTAGCTGCTGCCGGCCATATTCTAGAGGGTTGGGGGTATTTGGCAAGTTACCAAAATGCCCTCCAAGTCAAAGAAATGAGTAGTTTTGTGTTGGGGTCAAAATAGTAACTTGAAAACTCCTAATTTCAAGTTCTAAATCTAATTCTATTCCCTAATCCCACAAAAATCAAATGGAATTAGTCAAATATAAATATCTGGGTTTGGTCATGACAAGTTGGTCGGGTCTAGTTGGGTCCAAAACTGATCCGGGTCGCTAGCACAAGTCGAAATGAGACAAAACTCAAACCCGATGAAATAAAACCCAAAAACTCAATATTAATAAATAAATATTCACAAAAAAATTAGAATATAGAAAATGACAAATTTGTCCTCAATTTTAAAAACTGGAGGTGACAAATCTATCCACCTTAAAAAAAATTTGTCCTCGAAATTAAAATAAAGCAATCACAAGAAACACATGCAGAAAACAATCCCACTCAATACTTCCAAAAAAAATTTTTAGCAAAATAAAAATCTTTTAAGGCACAACAACACTTGTAAATAAAAACTATTACGTGTCCGACACAGACACGAAACCAACACAAAATTTTACCTATCAAAAGCCAAATCAACAATCACCAATGCAAAATATCAAAATAAATCAAAGAGGTCCAATGACCAAAATATCCTTGGGCCAGAAATGACACTGAAAATATTATAATCACATGATTAGGCTCTAGGTCAAACAATCTCTAAGGTTTCACCAGCAAAACATCAAAATCTCAAGTCATGGCTTAAAAATTTAAAATGATTAAAATATCCAAAATCATAGCATGAATTAAATGACAATAATTAAATGACTAAAATTATATAATTTAAAATTACTCTCATTTAGAAACTGGGTGCTACAAGTCTATCCACCTTAAAAGAATTTATCCTCAAAAATTAAAACAAACTAAACACAGAAAAATCATGCAATTTGATAATCGTATGCGTCTGTCCAAAATCATGATACTCAGAATCTCCGTCATGCTAGTGAGCAAGGCTACGATAATCACAGAGTCCTCGACTAAGGTACATACCTCTAGAATCATGGTATTTAAAATTTTTGCATTACCGCATGCTTGGCAGCAAAAATCTTAAATTTCTACACCCGAGAAATACATCCATAATCCGACTGCATGTCCTCATGATGCCTGCTAGCATGACCCTAGAGGATTCTAAAATCTCATAATCAAGACAACCTAGCCCATACAACTTATCTCATAAGAATATCACACCACAAGAACAAAATTTTATCAAACGATCAAGGAACAGATGTAATCGAATTTCAAGACAGTTTATAAGGAGGCAAATACGAAAATGAGATCGAAAGATTGGAACCTGCTATATGCTCTGCTACTGCCTGAGTGGGCTCAACTGCCATGGCGAAAGCACGCCCCTGCTGGCCTCCGCTAGCCTGCTGCACTCTGTTATGGCATGCCAGTCTGGCTGCACGGGCAGCACAGTTCTTCATCTGGTGACATGGAGCTCCACAGAATAAACAAACTCCCAGCCTCATCCTGTAAACCTCCTGGGTGTGCCCCATCTTCTTACAGAAGGCACACTTGATGGCCTGCCTCTGGCTTTGTCCCTGGTGCTGTTGGACACGCGCTGGTACCTGTTGAAACTGTAACTGAGGCTGCTGCTGAAACTGCCTCTGCTGGAAATGAGGGCACTTCGTCGGCCCTGTACTCGAGCTCGCTCCTAGAACGTCGCTGCCCCTCTTCGGCTTGAGGCCGAAGTCCTCCTCTGTAATATGCGCCTCCATCAGGATCTGCTCGAAGGTCGTATCACGTCGCCCAGTGGTACGAGTGCGTACTGCATGGATAAGACCCCTCCGGAACTTGTGGGCCCTGTACCCCTCATCCTGGATCAGACCCGGTACAAACCTAGTAAGGCGGAAGACCTCCGCTGCATACTCGTCCACCGATGAGTTCTCCTGCTCCAATGCGACGAACTGGGCCTCCAGAGCTGTCAAGGCCACATCTGGGTAGAACTTCTCCTTAAAGAGCTTCTTGAAGCTCTCCTAAGTCAAATCCCTCACCGACGTACGAGGATCCGTACGAAACCAAGTCAGCGCTATATCAAAAAACTGGCTCGCTGCAGACGTCACCCAAAGCCCTCTCGGGACCTCAGCCAACTCCAGGCTCCGCTGGACATCCTCCAACTAGTCATCCGCGTACAAGATACCCTTGGTACCCTTGAACTCCCTCGATTTTATCTTCTTGAAGTCTAGGTGTGCGCTAGGCCTCCCCTGACCCTGCTGTTGAACTGTGGCACCTTGAACTGTACCCGGTACAACCCTCTCTACTGCTGCCATCGCCAGCTGGTATGAATTCTCCATGCTCTGTCGCAACACCTCTGTCTGGGGGTGGGACGCATCGGCCTGATGCTGCTGTGCCTCGGCCTGTGCTCTCTGGGTCTGCAATATCTGCTGTAGAAGGGCTATCATCTGCTGAGTATCAGTCGATAGCAGAGGCTGCGGAGGAAGAGTATCAGGAATGACTATAGATGGTCTCACTGCTGGAGGTGGAAGACCTCCTGGAACCGTCACTGCTGCTCCCGCCTGAAGGGCAGGAACTGAGACTGCTGCTCTCTCGACTGCTACTCCCGTAGCCGGAGGTGGAGGTCCTACTGGATCGGATCTCTCTGGATCTGTACTAGGCCTTGCTGCCTAAGAATGAGTTACTGTCATCCTGAAGACGAATTGAACCCAAGAGATCAATATGGCACAAGATAAGATATTATCAAAGGAGGACAATTGAATTCAAATGCAAGAAAAGTTGTCATGATAATCAAAAGATCAGAATTTTCCTAAAATGTGATTGAGTAACTCCTATCATACCCTAGATCCTATGTCCTAGTCGCAGGCTCGTAATTAGCACTCTAAGTCGAGCACCATTATGAGATTGCACTAATTGCGATACTGACCTGCATGGGCCACCACAAAAATGTGTCACGACCCGCATCCTGATGAGGGGCACGAGCACGTGGTTACGTCCAACATACGCTGCTGTATCGGCGGCAGAACGCTGTATATAAGGTCTGTAAATACTACTACTAAACAATATAAAGGTGCATGTATATTATATACACTCTGAATGGAGGTAACATAGCAATACAGTCTCAATCACAAAGTAAAACTAAGGTAGATAGCATGGAAAGGAAATATGATAGATGAAAGCAGAAAATAAGTTCGAGATCCACACAAGTCCAGAGCTATACACAACACCACATAGTCATAGAAATATAGTATAAAAATCTACAGTCTTAAAAGTACTAGCTGGCTCGCAGACCAGGCAAACCTAACTAAGCTACACTACTCTGGGTGAGCAAAGTCTAGTAGCTCTACTAACAAGCCACGGTCCAGGTCTACTCCATCTGACTCGACCCCATAATAGGTCGGACAATCTGCCTGAGAATCATCTGTAATATATCAACGGTATCCTGTCAGGAAAATGAGCAAGTACAAACATCAACAGCAGTTCCATATGAATTGACAAATTCTATAAGAGACAGTGTAATAAAATACAAGACAAAATCAACAGAAAATATGTATCAAGATGTGAGTACTGAATATGATGACAATATGTATATATATAGGATGACTTGGGAAGCATTCGGAAGCCGAGTTACAACCCTTAAACCAAACAAGGACCGGAGTTGTAACCCTTCTTCCGAACAGAACTTAGCCTCCTATGATAAATAAATATAAAAGGTGCCTTGAATTATTAGTGCATTATGTGAACGGCTTGGGAAACATGTTCTGGCTTTCCATCTGACCGGCTACGAACAAGTAACAAGTGTGAAGAATAAGGTCGGTCACCATGGAAAGTTATGAACAAGTAGCTATGGACAAGTGACGAGTACAAGTGTGAAGAATAAATGGGGATTTTGATCACACAACCACTAATAACTCCCCATCCCTGAGTAGTATAAAGGATCCGGACATAACACGTCATGACACAGAATTTAAAAGTAGATGATCAGCCCACTCCCAAGTCCATGTCTATACAAGTACAAGTAACAAGTCGAGTCTTGTACCAATATACCAAGTAATCCGGGAACAATATCTCATGACAGGATCCGGCATATACTAGTCCGTGAAATATCGTGTCTGGAAATCAAGTAAGACACTACGACTGAATCGGATATAGCAGATATCAAGACAATAAAAACTATCAGTGAATGTACTCGCATGTGGTCCTGAGCTGATAAAGTGAACAGACGCTCAGAGTAATCACAGACCTAAAATAAGATACTATATGTCAAAACATGGTTTAATAATGAAAGCTAATCTAGTCATGATATGCAAGTCTAAGTCAAAACTAGGTCAAACCAAGTCACACCAAGCTAAACTAGATCATAGTAGGTCATACTGAGCCAAACTGGGTCACACTAGGACAACCAAGGTCAAACAAGGTCACAGGAAGTCAATCCAAGCCAAACTAGGTCAATTTGGGTCAAGGGTTGACTTACAGTTGACTTTCGGTCAAAAAGTTAACTCTGGTCAACTCTAATCAACAATGAGTCAACCCTGGGTCAAATCTAGGTCAAACAAGTCAAATGTTGACTAACAGTTGATTTTCAGTCAACTGGTCAACTCTGGTTTGGTTTTGGGTCGATTCTAAGTCATGTGTTGACTTGAAGTTGACTTTCGATCAAAAAGTCAACTCTTGGTCAACGGAGGTCAAGACTAGTTTAAACTACCCTCATATAGTTATTACTTACCAAGACAACCTATTTCTAACCCCATCTAGCAATTAGAAACCCAATACCTTACATTACCCCATACCCCCTATATTTACCCTTAACAAGGTATTCCCGATACCTTGCCCATTACAAAGGAAATCCCGCTAATCCTCAAGATACTAGCCTAGGCTCCCTAGTATAGTTAGATACTATCCTATCTAAGGGTTACCTACCAAGAAATATAGGTTTTCTAGATATCTAGTCCATCTTAGGTCACATATTGATCATCTAACCATTACCTTGCCATAGCCTACAATACCTTATCCTAAACTTCTAAAATACTGGCTAACCATAACATACCCATAATACTCACTCCCTCACTCATATATGGTTCACACATAGGCTCTCCTATAGGCTCACACCTAGGCTCACGCACATAGGCTAATAGCTACCTATTAGGCTCATCTATAGGTTCCTATATAAACTCACACACACACACACACACACACAATAGCTCACACACACAAATACATGTAGGGCTGTCCTATGGTGGCCAATATGGCCCTGATATGGTCTGATTTTGAGTGTCAAGTGTAGGCTGAATATAGGTTGATATGTGGGGTTAATGTAGGCTAACATAGGGTTGTCCATGTGGACTGATTTGGGCTGTGAAAGGGGGTAATATGGACTGATATTGGCTGTCCATTTGGAGGCTGAATATAGGCTTGAAATGGGGACAGGTAAGGACTATTTTGGGATAGGTTTTAGGGTGTTTATGGGCTGTCATGTATGGCTGGAATAGGGTGTTTAAGGACTGCATGTATGCTGAATTGAGGGGCTGCTAAGGACTGTTTTAAGGACTGGTTTGGGACAGTTAAATGGGGTGCTTAAGGGTGGTACTAAAGGCTGGTTTGGGGCTGCTAATGGGGCCTCCACAACTGCTGCTAATAGCCCCTCCAACAGTCCCCTGGGGGGGGACTGATACCATGTTGCTGCTACTGTTAGCAGCAGTATCTCCCCATCCCCATTCTCTCAATCTCTCACTCTCTCTAACTCTCCACTCTCTATCACTCTATATAAATCTCTAGTCCCCACTCTCACTCTCTAATCACATTCTCTACTCTCCCTTCTCCTCTCTATATCCTCCACACACACACATACATATATACATATCCACACACACACACACACATATATATATATATATATACACATACACTCCAAAACATCCCAAAACCTATCCGAATATCCCAATCCTCACAATTCTACCCTCTAGGGCCTAGACATGTACACCACACAAGCAATCTAACACGCGCACGCAAGCGAAAACGAGAAACGAGGCCCGAATGGCCAAATGGCCATTCTAGCGACTCCGGAGTGTCCGATTCGCGATACCGCGCGATACAGACGCTAAACCTATCCGAAATCGACCCAAACTCTACCCATGAGTTCTAAATAATGATTAGAACCTATTCCAAGTGCTAACTTGCCTATTCTAGTGTCGGTGCAAAAAGTCACCCGTGTGTTGGAACCCGAAAATTCCGAAAAAGCCTATTTTTATGATTTCTCGCGAAACGATCCCACGTATCCAAATATGGACACGTACCTAGCCTCATCTCACCCAAACTAACCTAATTAGGTCTAAATAGGCTAGGGGCAATACCCAAACATGTCAATTTAGGGTTTTTCCCAAAATTGGCACTAAACCTTGCCCGAAAGTTCCAAATTGAGTCCAATGGGTTCCAAACCACTTCTAACGGGTTATCCTACACCTCGGGCATCCTCTAATATACAAATATACTAATTAGGAGCAATTACAAGAGTTAGAGTTAGGGTTTACCTCTTGGGAGTTGGAATCCCAAGAAAAAGCCCCAAAATTGGTTCTTTTTGGGTCAAAGCCAAATCTAAGCTTCCAACCCCTCCATGCTAGGTTCTACCTAGATAAAAACCACAAATAAGAGATAAAAAATGGTTAGCACCAAGATTAGAGAGATATCTAGAGTATGGAAGAGAATTAGAAGAGATTTGACTTACTTTGGAGCTTAAAATCCAAAGGAAAAAGAAGGAGTTTTTTGTAGAATGATATAAATGAAGAGAAAGAGAGTTTTCTTGCAATGAGAAGAAGAGAGGGGGTGCTAGCTGTTGCCGGCCATATTCTAGAGGGTTGGGGGCATTTGGCAAGTTACCAAAATGCCCTCCAAGTCAAAGAAATGAGTGGTTTTGAGTTGGGGTCGAAATGGTAACTTGAAAACTCCTAATTTCAAGTTCTAAATCTAATTCTAATCCCTAATCCCACTAAAATCAAATGGAATTAGTCAAATATAAATATCTGGGTTTGGTCATGACAAGTTGGTCGGGTCTAGTTGGGTCCAAAACTGATCCGGGTCGCTAGCACAAGTCGAAATGAGACAAAACTCAAACCCGATGAAATAAAATCCAAAAACACAATATTAATAAATAAATATTCACAAAAAATTAGAATATTGAAAATGACAAATTTGCCCTCAAATTTGAAAACTTGAGGTGACATTTTCTATTTACAACATCAGTAGCCATACTTATAACTTCAGGGGGTGACATTTATATCGGGGTACAGAATCAGGAATACGATTATTTCCTAACCAACCAGCATAATAAGCAAAATTTTGTTCTGAATCACCTCCATAAGGGTGGTTAGAACCAATAACATCCATATTTTTAAAATTAATTTTTAGAAAAAATATAAGAGAAGAAAAGAATTTGTTTTTCTACCAAAAATTTTCTATATAGAAAGAGAGGAAAGAAAAATTTCGAATCAGAAAAGGAAAAGAAAAATATTATGTAATATTAAAATTACTTGAAACGCCAACTTGAAGCCTCCAAATTTTTTTACAGAAGTTGAAGCCTCAAGAACACTGCACTTTGGACAGTAGAAAGTTGCAATTCAATATCCAGAAAGTTGTTACTTCAATATTCAGAAATTATTTTGCTTCTAAATTTTGAAAGAGAGGAAAAAAATTTTGGTTGTGGTTAATTTTTATTATATATGAACTATTTACAAAAAAAATTTGGTACAAAATGACACCTAATACCCTTAAAATATAGTTGTTATAATTTTTTTTATCATTTTAAAATAATGACAAAATACCCCTAAAATATCCAAAAATGGCCACAAAATGGGGGTATTTTGGTCAAAATATCCCCAACGGATCTATTGGGTTTGAATCGGGTTTTTAGGTCAGACTGAGTTGGAACCGGGTCGTTGACCCTGGCCGGGCCGGGCCGATCGAACTTTCCTGGACTGAACAGTCTGAACTGTTGGCCCAATGATTACATCGTGTTTTTGAATATGGCTAATCAATTAATTTTAACATAATGATGTCATTAATATTCATATACTCACTATCATGTTGCTACTTAAACTTAGCATTGTCCTAATTGTCCTATATTATATTCCTATGCTTGTATCATACTGCAACATATTTTGCTGGCCTAACATGTGTTTGTAGACATGCAGTAAGCATGATCAAACATGATCAAACCAGGACATAGGCAATGAAAAATTAATGATGGACCAAAGACGGTATCATACAAAGAGATTTCTCCGAACCGCCTAGCGACCTATCTGGGCCTCGTATTGGGGGTTCTGCTGCCCGGTCAGCGGATAGGGGTCGAGGGGGCAGCGCCCCCCGTCGGGGGTTCGGGGTTGAAGCCCCCGAAAGGTATTCAGATTTCTAGATCTGTTTATCTTTGGACGACTGCTGTCAAAGAAAATGACGTCTTCAGGACTGCTCAAATATCAGAAGAAAGGCGTCATCAAAGGGCTCTTGGTTTTTCTACTTCTTCCAAGTCTGTAATCTTTAATTTATTGAGTCTAGGAGAATGTGTACGTTGAGTCGCACTAAGTCATCTCAACCCCTAGACATATCTCTCCAAGCTCTACCATACAAACAGACCAATTCCTGAACCAAGCCCAAACTCCACCAAAGCCCAAAGGCCATTTGAACATTCTGCCACCAAGGAGGCAGAGTTCGGGCCGAACTCTGCCCCCACACAGAGTTCGGGCCGAACTCTGTCCCCTGATTTCCAGGAACTGATTTTTAGGTTACCAATTGCTAGCTGGTACAACGGCCATATTTTTGAATTTTGAGGACAAAATTCTGGCCGAATTCTGCCTTCCAGACTAGTATATATAGGACATAATTTTAACCATTTTCATTCATCTCTTCATCATCTTTCTATCTCTCACTCTCAATCATCTAAGCCTTATACTACCTAAGCCTTACTCTTCCAATCTACTAGCCACAAAACTTCCTAAGCCCCAAGGTGCTCAAGTGCGATTCAGCTAGAAGTTTTTGTGCAAGAGTTGAAAAGAAAAGTCACTTGGACAATTCCAAGTTTCGCCACCTGCGAATCTGTAAGAAGTTGACGTGCTCTTCTGTGTAAAGGCACGTGGTTGTACACTATTTCACAAATAGTGAATTTCAATCCTGAGCTAGAGTTCTCAGGCCTGGACTAGTCCTCCACGAGAAAAACCAGGTTAAAACTACTGTGTTTGCGTATGCTCTTCTGATCTTCATTTACTTCGACATTTCTCTCTAATTTATTTACTATCTTGATAGTTGTTTTGTGGAGATGATATAGAGTTAATTTTTATTTGGTGATTATCGACACAAACTCTATTCACCCCCTCTAGAGTTGCCTATTTGTTCTTCATGAACCAGACCGAACCCGCCGGGCCAGGCTGACGGGTCGAAATATTGGACCCAGGCCAGACCCGCTAGGAGCATGGGCCGAACCGTGGTTCGTTGATCGGGTCCGGGCCGACTCAAACTGAAGTTGACCGGCCGGGTTCCGGGCCACCCGACCTATTACACACCATGAGGTCGGAGAGAAAGTTGGAAGAAAAAAAAAGTGAGGGAATAATACATTTTCTTTTGTTTGTTATGAAAAAAAAAGTGGAGAAGGAAATGGGTTACTTTTCCTACCTACCCCACCAAATTCAATCCCACCAAAAAATGAAATAAAAAAAATTAATACTTTTGTGATATATTAGCTAATTTATAATTATACCCCATAAGAATTCTATTATTTAAAAAAATATTTATTGAAGTTAAATAATAAATTAGTATTTTTTAATTTATGATATAATTAATAAAGACTATTATTATTATTATTATTATTATTATTATTATTATTATTATTATTATTATTTTCTTCCAAACATAGCCTAAAAGTATTGTAGAAGAGAAAATATCAGTTCCCTGTTCAAAAAAAAATAAAAATAAATCAGTTTCACACTTTTAACTTCTAACTTCCAACTTCAAAGTTCAAACTTCTGAGAGTTACTAAGGATCAAGGTAGACCTTAATCTCATTATGTGTTCCTTTCTGGATTAAACAAACGTCTTAAATACATCAAACGCCAACCAGTAACACCCAACCATAAATATAGATGAAAAGAAGAAATAAAAAACGAAGACGAAGAAAAAGAGGAAAAACAAGTGTGATCGCGGTTTGCCCATCGACGGCGTCCCACCTACCACCGCCAACAGATGAACAAACAGCAGCACTTAATTAAGTAACGGAGCTTTTGCCCCAACCGCACGGCTACGACTATGATTCACTAGTTCTAGAAGCTTTCGTAACTCGTGTTTGTGCACGGTTGCGTGTCACTTGGTCGGGTAGCTGTCGATGCAGTCGGCCCAGGGGTTGCACCTGTTCTCCCCGCTGCTCTCGAGCGCGGGCACGTCCTTGAGTGCGCGCCAGACCGCACTGTTGCACTTGAACCCGGACCCGAACCCGATCTGCCACACTCGGTCCCCTCGCTCGACCCTCCCTTTGGCCTCCTCGTACGCCAGCTCGTACCAGAGCGAGCTGCTGCTGGTGTTCCCGAACCTATGGAGCACGCTCCTCGAAGCCTCCATGTGCTTCTCCCCGAGCTCCAAATTCTTCTGCACCTCCTCCAGCACGGCCCTCCCTCCCGCGTGCACGCAGAAGTGCTCGAACGCGCGCTTGAAGTCCGGAATGTACGGCCTCACCTTCTTCAGCCTCAGCACCCTCCTCGCCACCAGCGTGGCCAGGAATTTAGCCTGCTCGGTCAGCGGCAGCACCAGAGGGCCCAGAGTCGTTATGTTGGTCTTGAGCGCGTCCCCCGCGACCGCCATCAGCTCCCTCGCCAGCGACACGCCCACGACCCCGTTGTCGTCCTCGCGCTGGTACACGCAGTTGTAGCAGCTGTCGTCCGCGCCCTTGTGCGTGCGCACCGTGTGCACCAGCCTGTACTTGGCTCTCTTCGCGTCGCGCCTCTTGTTCGACAGCAGCACCGCGGCTCCCCCCATGCGGAATATGCAGTTCGACAGCAGCATGGAGCGGTCGTTGCCGAAGTACCAGTTCAGCGTGATGTTCTCCGTGCTGAGCACGACGGCGTACGAGCTGGGGTTCGCCTGGAGCATGTCCTTGGCGAGGTCGATGGAGATCAGGCCGGCGCTGCAGCCCATCCCCCCCAGGTTGAAGCTCTTTATGTCCTCCCGCATCTTGTAGCGGTTGACGATCATGGAGGAGAGGGAAGGGGTGGGGTTGAACAGGCTGCAGTTGACGATGAGGATGCCGACGTCGCGGCGGGGGTCTATGCCCGTCGTCTCGAAGAGGGCCTCGAGGCACCCGAACATGACGGCCTCCGCCTCGAGGCGCGCCTCTCTCATGCACAGCCTCGGAGGGCGGGCCTGTATTGCAGGCGGAAGGTACGTCTGGTCGCCTAGCCCCGATCGCACGGCTATCTTGGTCTGGAAGTCGAGGGACTGCTGATTGAACACGCCGGTGCTGTCCGTCATCTCCAGGAACCCCTCCTTCGATATCTTGTGCTCATCTTCCGGCTTGAAGCAGGCGAAGTCGACCAGATAGACCGGCCGAGGCCGCTTGGAGTAGTACACCGTCAGGAGGATCACCGCCACGGCAGAGGCAACGACCGCAGTCGCGAGGTCGATGGAGAACTCAGCTGGCACAGTAATCATCCGTACGTCAAACCTGAGGCTGAAACCGACAACGACGGCCAGCAGAGGGAGGAGAATACAAGCTGCAGGGATGGTGGTGTACTGAAACCCGAGCTTCACATACTTGAGCTTGACGGATTTTAGGAAGTCCGGGAGTCGACGACGGATCTTGATGACAATGGACGAGTCCTCGAAAGCCATTTCAGCCGTCAACTGCTCTCGATCCATCACCGACGGCTCAGCGATCTCCATCTTTGATCGATCGATCAATTGAACTAGCTAAATTGAGTAGAGAAGAAGCTTATAAGTAATACTCAGCAGCTATGGTCGATATCTATATATAGATATATATATAGCAGAGGATCATAACATAACATTAACATAGCATAGTATAGTATGCGAGAAGTCGGCGTGTAAGTAAATAAAAGAAAAGGAGTAACGAGATGATATCACTACAATTGCATGGAATGCTCCGCTGAAGTTGGGAGGACTGGATTTGAATTTATAAAAGCATTGTGCTGAAGAGTTCGAGTCAATGATTAGGTGGGCGGCACAAGGGAGAGTTGGATGTCTGTCTAAACGGGTGAAGCGGGCCGCCTATTAATGCTGAGTGGTTCAGAGACGCCACGGATCGCTCAACTACCGCTACTGCTGCGAGGAATGAAAATCTCCTGGTGCGAGCCGTCTGTCGATTCGCCACGCCTGCGACTTTGTGCTGCGAAACGTAAGGCCGGAGGCGTTGCGTGGAACGACGGGGACGCGTGTGACTGGTCGCCCAGGGGTATTAATTTGTGTCGCTGGCGAGGGTGGTGGTGCAGTTGGAGCTGAACACACTTAACATATGGCCAGTTGCGTTGCGGGGATGTGATATGGTGGGTGAGGGGTTAGGGGTTGAGCATCGTTTTTTGGATTTAATTTTTGAAGGTTGTATCCGTTAAGATTCTGACTGGTAACTCCATTCCGGCTATTGTTGACTGGTCGTGCTGATTCTGACTGGTCGTTCTGTTCCGGCTATTGTTGATTGGTCATTCTATTCCGGCTATTGTAACACTAATGGGACGTTTGGTTCTAAGTTTTTGTGGCTTGGGAATGGGTTTTGAATTTTTTATCCATGTTTATGTTTAGAATTGGGAATGAGGAGGGAATAGGAGGTGCTTAGGGGGGAAAGCTATTCCCATTGACTTGGGAAAACTATTCGCAAGCCCCCGTGAATAGATTTGCTTTCCTAGGAATGATATTTGGCTATTTTGTTTGGACCGTTATACCCTCTTTTTTATTTTTAAATTTTTAACTTCTATCCAAAACATGTAAATCATCATGCAATTAATGAAAGGGTATTAAAGAAAAACTAAATAAATTAAAATTTCTATCCCTTTGTAAACTAAACATGGAGATGAAATTTTTTAAAATTTTGAACTACCTATTCCCAACCTAACCAAACATGGGTATGGGAATGTTGAATTCCTTTCCCATGGGAAAGGAATTGAAAACATATTCCTAGGAATACAAAAACTTGATCCAAACGAGCCCTAAGTCCATGATACGTGGCTGACTTGATGGAGAAAAAACTTAGGTCAGAATGTTTGTGAAAACAGAGAATGAGATTTATTTTGAAGTTCGAAAAGGAAGGAGAAATTCCCTCTGTTTGAGGTGAAGAGAATAATTTCGGGATATTTGTATTGGTAGTGGTGGGGGGGGGGGGGGGGGGGGGGGGGTGAATGGGCAACAAGTATGGCACATATCGAAAAACGTCAATATCTCCCGTGATGTCTCACAATAACCGAACTCATCATGCCCATCTCTCATGGAGTATTAGTGGGACATCAACGAAGTTGGTGCCCCTTAGAAACGTAGGGTGTGTGGCGTCAGCTTCCGTGGTGTCCTAGAAATATAGTTTTTTTAACCAAAAAAATTCTTATTGGAGGGAACTTGGGTTTTGGATCGTGGTTTGGAATGAGAATAGATTGTTATAAATAGGAGGAGATTGGGTTGTTGTGGCCAGAGAAGAATAGAAAGGAAGAGAGAGAAGGAGCAAACATAAGCTTTGGGTGAGAAGCACTAGCAGCAAGGAGGGGGCACTGTCACGCCCCGATCCCGCTAGCGTTGTCCGTCTTGCTTGGATCACTGCGGGATCGATCGTCCTCGCTAAGGCGTGATGCCGTGCAAGCCTAAGTTGCGCTTGCACAAGGCCATGTACCTGCACAAAAATAACTAGTCAAGCAAAACACACGCACGCACCCATTAGTCAAGCAAAACACACGCACGCACCCATTGCAGAAAACCAAATATTGGACACAGAGATTTGAAATGGAAATACTCATTTTATTCATAGCTTGATAGGAATACAAGTACAAAGCTTTGCAACTCAGATTTGCCTTATAATTTGGCTACAGGATTCTCTTTGAAACACTCTTTTGAAATTAGCCACAATGCCCATACATGATATCCCTTTATTACAAGCTGGAATTGAAAGACACCTTCAGAAGGAAAAGAAACTTGAACTTGACTTGAAATGAAAGAAAGCTTCGAGGCAGTCTGCAGCTCTACTGGGCTAGACGAGCTTTAGTGCCTCCTTGAAATCCTCCTGTCTCCTTTTGTTTTCTGAAAAGGATGCCCACAACGTGGGTCAGCATACATCATATACTGGCGAGCGGCTTTTGGCCGAACTCGTAAATCTCTGCACTAAATCAATATGTTGAGCTAACATTTACTAGTGATCTTTCTACTTGTCTAGGTTCTTTTTAACAATTCATAAGAACATGACAGTAGAATATATATCATAAGCAACTTACCCTCGTCGACAGTCATCCCTGCACAAAACCACGTTAGCACAATTTGCATAATAAGTAATTCATGATTCATTCTTGCAGATATTGAAGTTGTCATTCGGGTCATGTAGGTGGATTATTCTATATGTTGGTCCATGGGTTTTTCCCATGATTAGCCGCTGTGACTCTTTGGTTCAGCTCGTCGCTAAGGACTCAGATATCGGCTACACTTTTAACATGGGTCCTTGCACCCAGTGTGCTCATAATCTTTCCTAGGCCGAGCGGTTCCAGGTGCCCCCAGATACCACCCGAGAGACAAATAATTCCTTGTATACAAGTTGTCCGAGACCAAATGTATGCTCTAGCCGTTCTATCAGATGAGACACACTTGGACTTATGCACAGATATACGACACGTTTGATTCGTGCCTTCAGGTTTATCTTAATACGTACAAGTTCGTCTGTACATGTCTACATTTTCAAGCATACTAATGACAAACAGATGATCATTCTTATCGAGCAGGTAGAGTAGCAACACATATTCTTGCATTTGATTCAATTCAATTATCTTCTCTTATCTTTTGTGGATGTGGTATCGTTGATCATTGGGACAAGGCAACAGAGTGGACTAGAGATCATTTTATTAGGGCGTACAGATCAATGTCTGTTCGGTTGAAGCAACTCACCGAAATTAATCTTAGTTGAGAGAAGGAGGGACTTCACGTGCCGTTCACGAACAATTCACGCGTCCTACATTGGCACCAACAGTTAATTAGCATACTTCGTCTCTTTCTCTCAAGATTCGGAATAAATGCGAAATACGATGAAAGCGAACAATGAAAACCAATCATCGAAAACCAACACGAAAATACATTCATCAAAACCAAGCAGCAAGAGAAAACATTCAGTAAAACTCTTGGATTCATTTCAATAGAAGCCAATCCATCAATTGGAAAGGTTCATTGCATTTCATCCGTGATCAATCGATACCGACAAAGGTTTCACCAAATACTCAGTTCATGGCTGAGTCAACAAGCCGTAGGTATTACATAGTGGACCGCGAGGGACGGGGCACTACATAATAACCCACTGAGAAAAAGTTTTGTCCTCAAAACTTAAGAAACAAACTCACCTCCACTATTGTTGCATTCTGGATCAAGTAACGTGGAGAGATTGTAGACGCGCGCATTAGTCCGCTGCGACTGGTTCTGCGGATGGTCTCGAAGGGGCGGTGGGCCTGGCAGCTGTCCACGCTCTTCATTATCATCTCTATTCCGATTTCTCTTCGAAAAATTTTGGATGGCGTGATCTTGCTGGCCACAACGAAAACAAGCGTGATTTACGGAACGACAGTCCTCCTTGGTGTGTCCATGCTTTCCACAGTGACTGCACACCAAACCTTTCGCAAGGCGACATTCTTCATTCGCATGTCCTTGTCGACCGCAGTGGGAACAGATTGTTTCATTTCGTGGTTCCCCATCGGTCTTTTTCTCTCCGTCATGATTTCTCTTGGCGGGCTGATTTCGACTGTTCTGTGCTTTGTTGGACGCTTTCTTCTGCTGGAACTGTTCTACCTGTAGCGCCGCCTCAAAGGCTTGAGAATAGGACCCGTATTCTCGATTCAGCACACTTAACTGGATGTCATCATTCAGACCTTCAATGAATCGATTTATGCGAGTCTGTTCCGGGGGGAGCAAAGCAGCGGCAAAATTTGCCAACTTAGCAAATTCAGGCTCATAGTCCTCCACGGACATATCTCTCTATTTCAGTGTGATGAAGTCATCCTCCATCTTCTTGCTCATGGCTGGAGGCAGATATTGATCCAGAAACGCCTTCTTGAACAAGGCCCATGAGATCCTTCCATTCCAAGCCGTCGCAAACAGCGCTGGCTTCTTTGTCTTCCACCAATCCTTTGCCCGCAGCCGTAGAAGCATAACGGCACAAACTACCTTCTTGCCGCTGGGAACTCCTATGAACGCGAACAGACTCTCCACTTTATCAATCCAGTCCATCACCTTATCGGGTGATGTCTTGCCTTCAAATTCTGGAGGTTTCGCGTCAAAGAAGTCCTTTGGCCTAAAGACAGTGTGCCTTTGTGCTGGATGGGGCTCATCACCCTCTACGGGCTCGTTTTCGGGCGTTTTCGTTGGTTTTGTCGCTGCGGTGGCATCTCGATTTGCCGCAAGCGCCGTGACAAGCTGGGTCAAGGCATCCAACTGCTTTTGTTGGGCAGCCGCTCGGGCCTGATGTATATGATTTCGTTCCTCATTGTCCTATCTCTGTAACTCCAACATTGTCATGATCCGTTCTACCGGATCGGTCGAGCCAGATGGACGAGGAGGAGCCATTTTTCTACAAAATAGTATAACTTATGTCAGTCTCATAAAATATTATGGACTTATTGTATGGGGCATTGGTTTTCATAACTCAAAATTGGGACACTTTTGAAAGCCGTCAAAGTACTTTATATACTTTTTCAAAATCGATATTTGCAAGAGGCCAAGGACGTAAAACTGTGCTCTGATACCACTTTGTCACGCCCCGATCCCGCTAGGGTCATCCGTCTTGCTTGGATCCCTGTAGGATCGATCGTCCTCGCTAAGGCGTGATGCCGTGCAAGCCTAAGTTGCGCTTGCACAAGGCCATGTACCTGCACAAAAACAACTAGTCAAGCAAAACACACGCACGCACCCATTAGTCAAGCAAAACACACGCACGCACCCATTACAGAAAACCAAATATTGGACACAGAGATTTGAAATAGAAATACTTATTTTATTCATAGCTTGATAGGAATACAAGTACAAAGCTTTGCAACTCAGATTTGCCTTATAATTTGGCTACAAGATTCTCTTTGAAACACTCTTTTGAAATTAGCCACAATGCCCATACATGATATCCCTTTATTACAAGCTGGAATTGAAAGACACCTTCAGAAGGAAAAGAAACTTGAACTTGACTTGAAATGAAAGAAAGCTTCGAGGCAGTCTGCAGCTCTACTGGGCTAGACGAGCTTTAGTGCCTCCTTGAAATCCTCCTGGCTCTTTTTGTTTTCTGAAAAGGATGCCCACAACGTGGGTCAGCACACATCATGTACTGGCGAGCGGCTTTTGGCCGAACTCGCAAATCTCTTCACTAAATCAATATATTGAGCTAACATTTACTAGTGATCTTTCTACTTGTCTAGGTTCTTTTTAACAATTCATAAGAACATGACAGTAGAATATATATCATAAGCAACTTACCCTCGCCGGCAGTCATCCCTGCACAAAACCACGTTAGCACAATTTGCATAATGAGTAATTCATGATTCATTCTTGCAGATATTGAAGTTGTCATTCGGGTCATGCAGATGGACTATTCTATATGTTGGTCCATAGGTTTTCCCCATGATTAGCTGCTGTGACTCTTTGGTTCAGCTCGTCGCTAAGGACTCATATATCGGCTACACTTTTAACATGGGTCCTTGCACCCAGTGTGCTCATAATCTCTCCTAGGCCGAGCTGTTCCAGGTGCCCCCAGATACCACCCGAGAGACAAATAATTCCTTGTATACAAGTTGTCCGAGACCAAATGCATGCTCTAGCCGTTCTATCAGATGAGACACACTTGGACTTATGCATAGATATACGACACGTTTGATTCGTGCCTTCAGGTTTATCTCAACACGTACAAGTTCGTCTATACATGTCTACATTTTTAAGCATACTAATGACAAGAAGATGATCATTCTTATCGAGCAGGTAGAGTAGCAACACATATTCTTGTATTTGATTCAATTCAATTATCTTCTCTTATCTTTTGTGGATGTGGTATCGTTGATCATTGGGACAAGGCAACAGAGTGGACTAGAGATCATTTTATTAGGACGTACAGATCAATGTCTGTTCGGTTGAAGCAACTCACCAAAACGAATCTTAGTTGAGAGAATGAGGGACTTCACGCGCCGTTCACGAACAATTCACGCGCCCTACATTGGCACCAACAGTTGATTAGCATACTTCGTCTCTTTCTCTCAAGATTCGGAATGAATGTGAAATGCGATGAAAGCGAACAATAAAAACCAATCATCGAAAACCAACACGAAAACGCATTCATCAAAACCAAGCAGCGAGAGAAAACATTCAGCAAAACTCTTGGATTCATTTCAATAGAAGCCAATCCATCAATTGGAAAGGTTCATTGCATTTCATCCGTGATCAATCGATACCGGCAAAGGTTTCACCAAATACTCAGTTCATGACAGAGTCAACAAGCCGTAGGTATTACATAGTGGACTGCGAGGGGCGGGGCACTACAGGAACTAGCAACAAGGAGGGTATAACAAGTAGGAAAGGAGGGTAGCAGCAAGGGCTAAAGTATTTTTTCCTTATATTATTTACTTGTCTTATATTTTTTTTGTACTTTCATATTAATTTAGCACTAACCCAACCCTAATCTCAAACACTAACCTAACCATATCCCCAGCCCTAACCCTAATCATAATTTAAAGATTATTTTATGCATGGGTAACCAAAATGACAGACGTATTCTTGGTGGGCCCGCTACTGAGAAAGAGATCCAGCAATGTGAGAACCACATATCTAGTTTGTTATTTGTAGGAGAGGTAATTTAAATAAATTGAACTGTGTTTCTTATATATGTTCCACATAATTAATATTAACAAAATATATAAATTATATTTATATTTTATGATTAAAGTCCCGGTTAGTGATTGCGGGAACATGGCATATGCGGTACGAGAGCCACTATGCTAAATGGAAGCTAACTAGCTCCCAAAATGCCTTGGTGAGGCCTTTGAATTTTAATATATAGCTCACCTGCAATTCCTACAACACGACATATATAGACTTGATCTTAAGTATCATTAAGAGCTGGTGGCTCCAATGCACGCTTTTCAGTTGTCTGTAGGAGAAATGACCATCTAACTCTGGGATATAGCAAATATTCTAGGGTTACCTAGTATAGGTGACCCTATATATTTCGATGAATGGTTAGAACCCAGTGATCTTATTAAGAGATACCATAGTGTGGACCCGTCATTAGATTCAAACTGCAAAAAAGATGTCAAGATAAGCAGGCTTTGCACAACTTCATGGATCTTGATCGTGTAGGACCGTAAGGCAACTTTAGAGGAGGGTGAATATTGTGTAGTATAATAATCTTTCCAATTAAAATTTTATACTAAGTAAAGGCAGTTAACAACTAACATCAATAATGTATATATGCAAGACAAATATATAAAGTAGTAAGGGTAAGAGAAAACGCAGACACCGAGATTTTATCCTGGTTTCCCTCTAAGAGGATTAGTCTAGACCTGATAACTCTTGCTCGGAGTTGTATCCACTATAATCACCAATAGTGAATCACAAGCTTTAATCCGAAGGCTTGCCACTTCTTTACAACCACAAGCTTTAATACGAAGGCTTGTTGACTTCAAAGCTAGAGAAAAAATTATTGAGCCAAGCTCTTACAACTCTGACAAACTTCTAAACTAAGATCGCACTTGGCACTAGAAGGCTAGGGAGTTGATCTTGTAGATGGAAAGGTTTAGGCTAGGGTGGTTTGCTCACTAAAGGATAGAAGGATTGAGAAGAGATGAGTGAGTAAGAATATGAAAATCCATGCCTATTTGGTATTGTGGAAAAGAGTTCAGTCATAATTTGGTCTAAAATATTTGAATTTTTGAACATTGGAACCACAAAATCAGGGATTTCACAACTAGCCACATTTCTGAATTAGGCTAACAGAGTTCGGTCCGAGTTCGGTTGGTTTATTTCAGAATGGTCCAAGGGTTTGTATGGACTAGTTTTGGTTTGATTTCGATTTGTATATATGGATAGGTTTCAGGCTATTTGAGTGGATTTGAGTATATGAAGTGCGACTCGTTGTACATAAGTCGTAGACTCAAATGAATTATAAAATTTCATTGATGAAATATGGAACTAGACGCAATACAACCAACTATTATCATAACATTGTTGAGTCTTTAGTTGGATCAGATGTATCATATTGCGACATATCGAACTATGGTTTAGTTGAATATCAAAATCAAGTTGACTGAGATCGAATGGACCAACAAATCTCTTCTATTTTGATAATTGATAAACTATGAATAATACTGCAAGTCTTGGATGTGCATAGCTCCTCTACAACGTGTGGAGCGATTTGATATAATAATGATGTCAAGTAGCATGTCTCATATTCTTTGATGTCAAGTATCATGTCATATGGTCTCTCCCCCGTTGTCATTTGATCAAAATGGTGCGCTCTCCCAAAATTGATGGAATAACATGTTTGACAAGGAAACAAAAGAGTGAAACAGCTCATATATAATAACCAATAGTTTATGTCAAAAGTATATAACATTGCATTTATTGAAGTCAAATAACTAGTTTCAAACCAAAAAATGCATATACGTAGTTCAAAAGGATAGAAAAATAAAGTGATACGAACTAAGAACATCATAATAGAGCCATCTAAACTAGAGTTATAAGCTTCAAAATCTACTGTAACATCTAGTGGCCATCTCCATTATCATCTGGTTCAACTGATCTATTAGGGTCATAAAAGGCGTCTGTTGATCCAAGTATCTCTACACGTAAGCATGATCGATGTGATAACATGGACGATCGAGATCTCTGAGTATCGAATATAGTCCGACTGGGTATTGAGATAGTATATACTGAATATCTAACATGGTATTTCCAAGAGCCTGAGTCTGAAGTGTCTGACGGTAATCAAAAGCACGATAGAGATTGTCTTCTATTTTGAAGCGATCACACAACATAATAAAGATAGATTCCAAAGTAGCAGGTAGCACAGTAGCAGTAGGAGGTGAAAATGTGTGTTTGAGTTGGAGGAAGAGTTATAGGGTAAAAGATATGTGTGCTCAGTCCTACGAACTCGACTAAGAGGTAATGGCGTATTAAGGTACTGACATGTGTCAAGAAAAATGTCAAAGTAACTAAAAATAGTTGGCAAGTACATGGTATAAAGTAATGGACGTCCTTTCTTGCGACTTTGAGCCATTTGGGATATGACAGTATGTGGAAGATTATATAACATAATAGAGAAATGTAAGTGATGCAAGGAAAATATTTCTAAGTAAGAAACTTCATCAAAGTAAGTCTTCTTAGGTAGAAATGTTGAAAAAATGATGCGATACATTTCAAAGAAATAATTATTCAGATATCTAGCATGAAATCTTTCGGATGGACAACTATGTGGTGCGCATAATTTTTTAAGTGTCCAGAGTTACGTTGTTTTCAAATTGAACTTGAGTACTATTGACGAGGGGTCCACCTTAAGGATGTATGTGTAGGCTTTCACCTAAGTCATTAGCATCAATATAATATGGATACCGCTTACTCTTGAAGAGATGGTGTCGTTGTCGTATGCTAAGTTACAATAAAACATGCGGACAACATTCAGATAAAAATGATAACGTGTTGCAAGAAGTTCTTCAAGTTTATTTTTTTAAAACAAAAAGGAAGTCATTGAAATGATGAAAATCAATAGGATTGCCAGAACAAATATTACATTTAAAAAAATCATTAAACCATGCACTAGACTTTTCTAGTTTTCTGAAAAGAAAACCATCAAATTCTCCAATATTTGGCATAATGGGACACAAAAAAGGATCTAAAGAGGTTTCACCTTGTCACTACCATATTTCTAGATAAGGGGTATTTGGTCATTTTATACTATTCATATATTGTGCATATTTATCTATTTATTGGTTAGTGGACTTGACTATTATTAGACTTAATGTTAGTGGACCAGTTGGACTTGATATGACACTTGAACCCAACACTTAGACTAGTCACATTTAGGCTCATTAAGTCATTTTCTTTACTAATTAGAGATTAGTCTAATCCCTTCATTAGGAAATAAGCTAGCTTCCCACTAATTAAACACTCTTCATGAAAACTCAATGAGGGCATCCTTGTCATTTCACATTGCTTGGAGGGAGGAGGAAGTAGCCGACCCTAATAGGAAGGGGATGAGCTTCTCTCTCTTCTTCATATGTGATTATTTTTTCCAATTTGGTGTTTTCCCCCAAATCAATCCATTCCCCCACCAATTTCTAATCAAATCACTCTCAATCCTTCTCATTCTCATTAAATAGTGGACCTAGAAGCTTGGAAGAGGCAAGGAGCATTAAGAAGGAGGAGTTTTCATTAGCTTGTGTCCTTTTGTGTCCTCCTAGAGGAGTTCATTGGGAATCCATCTCCCAATAGGTATAACCTTCAAATCTCTCTCTAGTTATGCTCTCTTTGTTCAATTTGACCATTAGGAATCCATCCATGGATTAGGACTACCTATAGGAAGAAAAATTAGATTCTAATAACCCTTATTATGTGAATATTACATTGAGTTTTGTGTCCAATTTGGAGAAAATCTGAGATTGGTGCTCCAAGTGTTTGCCAATTGGACTAAATTGACATTAGATTGGTTGTCTGCGGCTAGATACGTGTTGACAATTGGATACGAGTAGGCTGTATCATGATACGCCATGATACACAGTGATTTTGGGGGTTTTCCTTTTGACACTTGTGATACACATGTCATATTCTTCACAACACATTGTAATAGCTATTCTTTGCATTAAATTGACTCTAAATAGTATAATAGTCGTGCTCATTTGCTTTAGATAGTATTTGTGTGAGGTTTAGTAGAGGTATCTTGAGCGTATCGCAAGAGTATCATGGAATAGTGTGATACTAGTGTGGTGAAGGGAAATCCACAAATAGACTCCCACTATTTAATGGAACGAATTATATATATTGGAAAACACGGATGAGTTTCTTTCTAAAGTCACTGGACTTCGATCTTTGGTCAATAGTAATAGACAGTTATAAGAAACCGCCTAGAACAATGATTGATGGTATACTAGCAGACAAGCCATATGATAAATACACGGAGCATGAAAAGACACAAGCTAGTCTAGATGCATAAGCCATAAATGTACTATTCTATATAATTGACAAAACTGAGTTTAATCGCATATCAACCTGTACGATGTTTAATAAAATTTGGAGACTTCTTGAGGTAACTTATGAAGGGACTTCCCAAGTGAAGGGATCCAAAATCAGTAGACTAACACAGAAATACGATCTTTCAAGATGAAACCCGGTTAGTCAATTACACAAATGTTCACTCCTTTCATGGATATTACTAATCCTTTACAATCTTTTAATAAGGATTACAACAATCATGAGAAGATCAGGAAGGTACTGCAGGCTCTAACAAAGAACTGGAATCCGAAGGCTACTGCTATCATAGAAGGAAACGATCTCACCATGATGATATTGGAGACACTGATGGGCAAGTTTATGACCCATGAGCTGGACTTGCAAGAATTTGAAGAAGCAACTTCTAAAGAAAAATCAATAGCCTTCAAAGCACAAGCCAAAAAAAGTCTCACGCAATGATTCTGACGAAGAAGATTCCGATGGTGATGAACAGGCCCTGTTGGTCAAAATTTTCAGAAAGTTCTTGAAGTTTGAGAGATCAAACCGAAAGAAGAGAGTGGACCCTCAACCCTCTCATGCCAAGAAGTTCTTGAATATATGGGTACCAAAGGATTCATCTACTCATTTTGTAGGTGGACCCTCAACCCTCTCATGCTAAAAGCAAGTGGATACTCGATAGTGGATGTTCGTGGCACATGACTGGTGATGCATCTTTATTTGCTACGCTACCGATGAAGAAAGAAGGATATGTTTTCTTCGACAAAAATCTAAGAGGTGATATTATCGGTAATGGCACTATTGGTATGTCTCCCTATCCAAAAATAAAAGATGTTTGTCTAGTCACAGAATTGAAATATAACCTATTAAGCATAAGTCATTTGGCAGATAATGGTTATGGCATCAATTTTGTGAAAGACAAATGCTATATATATGAGATGTCTACTGGAATCATATATATATTTTTTTTTTGTCCATATTTGTCTACTGAAAGACAAATGCTATATATATGAGATGTCTACTGGAATCATATATATATATATATATATATATATATATATATATATATATATATATATATATATATATATATATATATATATATATATGAAGGGATCAGGGAAGATAAAATTTATGTTTTCTTTCTAGAACGTACTAATAATGTAGGTAAGTGCCTAGTAGCCAATCAGGATGAAAGCTGACTATATCACATGAGGCTAGGACATGCAAATATGGACACTATCTCAGGATTGTACTAAAAAGCTGGTAAAAGGACTCCCAGAAATTATCTTCAAGAGAGATATGGTATGTTCATAATATGAAAAGAACCAAGAAACTAGGTCATCTTTTAAGTCCATCAACGCTGTAAGTACTTCAAGACCTTTGCAGTTAATTCATACGAATTTATTTGGTCCTAGTAGAGTCGCTACTCTTAGCGGTTAACTCTATGCTTTTGTTATAGTTGATGATTTCTCTCGATACATTTGGGTTTTCTTTTGATCAAATAGAAGTGATGCCATTTTTAAATTTCAATTATTTTGCAAAGAAGGTACAAAACGAAAAAGGCTTCATGATTACTCGAATATGAAGTGATTATGGTAGAGAATTCATAAATGCTGATTTCAATTTTTTTGTGTGATGATAGTAGATACTACCACGAGTTTTCTTATCCTAGGACTCCTCAACAGAATGGTGTTGCAGAGCGGAAGAATCATACTCTAAGTGATATGGCTAGAGTCATGCTGAATCAGTATAATCTTCCCAAATAGTTTTGTGTAGAAGCTGTTAGTACAACCTGTCATATTTTAAATATGGTGTTAATTCGACCTATCTCGAAGAAAACCCCTTATGAATTATGGTTTGGAAGGATTCCAAACATTTTTTATTTCAAGATTTTTGGTTATCTTTGTTTTATTCTGAACACCAAGGATAACTTGTGTAAATTTGACTCAAAGGCAGACAAAGGGATATTCCTCGGGTATGCTGCCGAGAGTAAGGGATATAGAATTTCAATAAAAGATCTATGATTGTTGAAGAACCTATTAATATTACTTTTGATAAGCTCAATAGTCAGAGCTCTAGCGACAACAATGATGAGGATGTAAAAAACAAATCCAAGACACTCGAAGATATTGCTACCAACGAGGGCTATCTGGAAAGTCTACCTAAGAAGATGAAGTTCATGCCAGACCATCCAGAGACACTCGTAATAGGTGATGTATATAAAGGAGTAGGTACGCATTCTTTTACTCAAAATATAACAGCAAATGTAGCTTTTATTTCTTAATTAGAACCTAAGTTAGTAGCAGATGCTTTTTCTGATGAGTTTTGGATTGATGCCATGCAAGAGAAACTTAATCAATTTAAGAGAAACAAAGTTTGGCAATTTGTTCCTAAACCTATTGGTCAATCGATAATTGGTACCAAATGGGTGTTCCAAAATAAACTGAGTGAGGATGGAAATGTTCTACGCAACAAAGCTTGTCTAGTGGCACAAGGTTATAATCAAGAAGAAGATATTGATTATGACGAGACATATGCTTCTGTTGCTAGACTAGATTCTATTCGTATGTTTTGTACATTTGAATATTTTTATAATTTTAAACTTTTTCAAATGGACGTGAAAAGTACATTTGAACAGATTTTTGAAGGAAGAAGTTTTTCTGAAGCAACCCCCTAGTTTTGAAGATTTTTTAAAAACCCGATCATGTTTTCAAGATTAGAAAAGTACTTTACGATCTCAAACAAGCACCGCGTGCTTGGTAAGAACGATAAAGTGCTTTCCTACTTGAAAATAGTTTTTCAAAAGAAAGAGTTGATACAACCCTATTTATTAAATCTTTAATTGACAGTATTTTACTTGTTCAAATTTACGTAGATGACATTATTTTTGGTTCTACTAACGAGAAACTTTGTCAAGATTTTTCTAAGTGTATGTAGAGTGAGTTTGAAATGAGTATGGTGGGAGAGCTCAACTACTTCCTAGGACTCCAGATCAAATAACACTCGCAGGAAAATTTATCAATCAAGCCAAGTACACGAAGGATTTACTAAATAAGTATGACTTCGATAATGTAAAACCTATCGACACGCCAATGACAACATCAACAAGACTTGATACTGATGAAAGTAGCAAAACAGTCGACCAGCATAAGTATAGAGTTATGATTGGTAGTTTACTTTACCTAACTGCTAGTCGCCCTGATATAATGTTTAGCGTTTGCATCTGTGCACGATATCAAGCTAATCTTAAGGAATCACACCTATGTGCCATTAAATGTATCTTCCATTACCTTAAAGGAACTTCTACAGTCGGCTTATGATATCCCAAAACTACATCGTTTGACCTGATCGATTACTCAGATGCTGATTTTGCTGAATGGAAAGTAGACCGTAAAAGTACCAATGGTATGTATCATTATTAGGAAAAGCTTTAGTTTCTTAGTTTAGAAAGAAGCAAAATTCTGTAGCGTTATCAACAATTGAGGCTGAGTACATCGCCGCAGGACGTTGTTGTGCTTAGATTTTGTGGATGATGCAAATCCTGGAAGACTATGATTTGTACTACTCTAAAATTCCTATTTATTGTGATAACACTAGCACCATTAATCTGACTAAAAACCTAGTATGTCATTTATGCACTAAACACATAGAAATACGTCAACACTTTTTACGTGATCACCAACAACACGAGAATATCTGTTTAGAATTTATTGACACATATCATCAACTAGCAGACATATTCACAAAACCACTAGCTGAAGATCGATTCAATTATCTGCATCGAGACTTAGGCATACTTGAATTTTCAGAGTCATAATGCGTTATGATTAATAAAAATGCTTAAAACTTGATATTCATCGATTTATAAATTGACGTTATTTTAGGTACAAGCCAAAAGGGTCCTTATGTCATACAGGCGTAAATAACCTAAAACGACATGGTATACTAGTCTTCGGATTACCGCTAGGTGGGATCCGGCCACTACAACTAACCCAAGGTGATGAACATTAATTAAATAAAAAAATTAAAGGTTTACGAGTTAGTTTTTATCATTAATTAAACATTAAATGACCAAAAAATTGAGTAAGTCGAACTCGGACAGAACTCAGACCAAGTTCTGACAGAGTTTGGACCGAACTTGGTGTCATGTTTTTCTATAACAGCAGCGAACCTCAGCCTCCCTTTCCTCTATTCCTTCTTCTTTCTCCTCAAGCACAACCGCCACTAAACTTGTCACGACCCGCACCCAGATATATGGGTACGAATACGTAGGCCACGCCCAGCCTACATCACAGTATCGACGGTAGAGCGCTGTCAAGTACCCGATACTAACTACAACATCTAAAAGATCCATAACTATAAAGGTACTCATATCACATCACAAAAGCTAAGGAAGATAAGACAAGAAATAATAACAATGTCACTAGAACAACTAGAATCTACAAAGGATCATATGAGACAGGAATGAAATGGAAGAAAAATAATAGCAAAACTAAAATAATTACCAGACCTAGCACTCCTGGAAGACAACTCACGGTGAATGAATATCAAGATCCGCCTCAGCTAGCAACATCCTGTAGTCCAATAATGAGAGCATAGCAACTCCTAAAAATGTTGTCAACGTATCCAGTCAGGATGAAAACGAGTACATAAACTAATTGCAATTCCATATGAATTGACAAATTCTATAAGAGACAATTATAATAAAATACAAGATGGAATATCAAGACTGGAAATAAAGTAGTATATGTAAAACTGGATATCATATCAGGGTATGAAATACTGTAATGTAGAATAGTACAGTAATATCTGATGTATAATATAAATATAAACAATGCCTTGAGATATTAGAGCGTTATGTGATCGGCTTGGGTCAAGATCACGCTCTTCCATTTGACTGGCTATGGTGCAAGAACAAACGCAGGTAAACCTGGAGATCAGGCCGGCCAAAATGGAAAGGTCTGTTGCAAGTAGTATCAGGTCAGGCTTTACCCTACATAAGGCGAGGGTAAAACTATGATGCAAGTAGTAACCAGTGGGGTATGATCACATAACCTCTAATAACTCCCCATCCTCGAGTAGTATAATAGATCCGGACATGTCACGTCATGATGCGAGATTCTCTAAGGCCTCGTTTGGTTCGCGAAAAGGAAATGAATTCCCTTGTATTTTTCATAGGAATGGAAAAGTAGGATTCCTGTCACATTTTATTTTCCTTGTTTGGTAAAACAAGGAAACTACCTAAGAAAGGAAAACAAAATATAACAATGTTCCAATAATATCCTTACATTTTATAATAAAAATAGTGTTATAAAAAATAACATTAATGGTAAAATAAGAAATGACACAGGGTTACTTTTGTCATAACTTTTGTAATAAATGTTGGGAAAGGAGGAGAGAAAATCAATCCCATGGGTCTTGAGTGGAACCATATTCCCACTAATTTCCCCCTTGTCAGGAAATTGATTCCCAAGTTTGTGGCTACCAATTGAAAAAGGAAAGGAACAACTTTCCTTTCTAGGTTCCTTAAATCCGTGAACCAAATGAGGCCTAAGAGGGTAGCAAATCCCCTTAGGAATCGGCGTCTATACACGTACAAGAAAACAAGATCGAACAATATACCAATATACCATGGTAACCCAGGAATGACATCTCATGACAAGATCCGATGTATACTAGTACGTATACCATCGTGTCGGGGATCAAGTAAAACACTACAACTGAATCAGATATAGTAGATATCAAGACAATAAAAACTATTAGAGAATGTACTCGTCTGCTGTCTTGAGCAATAAGTGAGGGTCTATGCCTGAACCGACGTCACAAAGACCTAACATGAATTTATAGGGTTACTTAGTGTTCTAGAGTAAACAATATATATAAATACATTAATTCTATGCTTCTAGGCCTATTCTAGGTCAAACTCAGTCAAACTAGGTCAAAGGTTGACTTACAGTTGACTTTGGTCAACTGGTCAACTCCTAGGCCACTCTAGGTTTAACTAGGTCAAAGATAGTCTCTATAATCATCCACATAGACAACTGGTCAATTTCAGTGATATAAAATTACTGGAATCGATGGATCTCAATTTCGATGCACGGATCTCAAAATACGAACCAAAAGGAGAAGGATTATAAGAAATGGTGATAGATAGGGTAAAAATCTATATATGTTGTTGGATGATGAAACAAACATCACCAGCGTGTCCAGAATGGTCAAAATAGCTAGAATAGCCTACCAAAAAGTCCAATTTCGATACAGGGGTAAAAAGGTAATTTCGAGTCAAAATGGTATCCGTGTCTGACCCACTTTGTACCAAAAAATGTGCCAAAATTCCTCAAAATCTAGCAAAATATATGTCCACGAATCCAGAATGACGATACGAACTCAAGGGTATATCCGAAATTGGATTCCGATGACCCGATCTCAAAATGGTCAGTTGACCCGGATATTGAAATCTGATTTGCACGAAAATGCGTGTCGAAGCCAATGTCAACTAAATCTAACAAAGTATTTGTCAACGAGTCCAGAATGACGATACAAACTCAACGATATATCCAGAATTGGATTTCGATGAGCCGATCTCAAAATGGCCCGTTGACTCGGACTGCGGGGCCCGCCTTGTACCGAAATACGTGTCGGACCCATGTCCTCCAAATCTAACAAACTTTATATGAAATTGTTCTAGAACGACGCCACGAGTCTACTGGTAGTGTCAGAAATTGAATCCGGAGTCCCGGGTTCAAAATTGGGATTTTATAAGTTAGAAATTACCAATTCGGACGGCCAACTTTGGCGTCAAATTCAACCAGTCAAACAAGATCACAATGAAATAAAACTTAAAGGACAGAAAGAGGATTATACCAGCTATGCATAGGAACTGGTGGCACGCCAAACAGAGCTGCAACAACGGAGATACGAGTCCACGAAGTTGCCTCCATAAAACTGTCCAAAAATAGTATAATTTAAATGGTCAACTTGGTGGCCGATTTTCACATAGCAAACGACGGAATTAATGGTTGACACTTCAGGAAAGTAAAGAAGGATATACCAAGATTGTGAAGGATGAAACGGATCAATGATCCAACAGTCGAATTTCTCGAAAAATGTGTGCGAAGTCGTTACGACGAAACACAAATTTGGACTCGATCCCGCGCACATCACGACGAAAACCCATGCCAAACGCACGAATCGGCTAGGCGGCGCGTCGAGGAAGTCGACGAGCGGTATGGGGGTATCGCTGGAGGGTGCGCTCGGCCCGCACACGGTCGTGGGTGGCCGACGGCGGCGGCGGCGCGCGGTGGCGCGACTGTTGCTGCTGCCTCACACTGCAGTTGCTGTTGCTCGTTGCTGCTGCTGCTTGCTGCGCTGCTGCTGCTGCTCACTGCTGAGGGAAGGAGGAAGAAAAAAAAGAGAGGGAGGTGGCTATGGTGGTGCTCGTGGTGGTGGAGGTGGCGTTTGTGGTGGTGGAGGTGGTGTTTGTGGTGGTGGAGGTGGTGAGGATGATGATGGTGATGTAGATGGTGAAGAAGAAGAAGAGAAGGAGTTGGTGATGAAGATGAAGGAGAATGGAGGAGGAGTTGGGTTCGGCCACATGGGGGAGCTGCTGTAGCTATGTGAAGAAAAGATGAGGAAAGAAATGAGGGTAGAAGAAAAAGAAGGAAGGACAGGGAGTTTCGGCTGATGGAAAGTTTGGAAGGAGCGAGAAAGATGTAAGCTTTATATTAGAAAGGAGAGAGAGAGTGGGGTGGTCGGCTGCCAATGGGGGGGAGGGGTGTGTTTGTGTGCTGATGGTGATGGGTGAGGGGGTGGTAAGTGTAAGTAGAGTGTGATATATACATATATATATATATATATATAAATATATATATATATATATATATATATATATATGTTCAGATTGGAGTTATCCAGGATACCGGACAGGCTCTGTCGTGCTGGATAGAACACCCTCATCTCCCCAAACGTGCCATTCTGTCTGCGGTTCATGGCAGTTACGATATTATTGAACGCAAATAGCTTTGGGATGACCTCCTCGACACCCACCTCAATCACATTAACTTATCTTGGCTTTGTATTGGAGACTTCAATGCCATTACTTATAGAGAGGAAAAGACTGGAGGCAGGCCGCCCCCTCCTATGGCCATGCATGACTTCAACAATTTCATCTTTAATGCCAACCTTTCTACGCTCCAGTTCTCCGGTAATGCTTTCACCTGGTATAACATGCAGCAAGGCGATCGTCGGCAATATTCTCACCTTGATAGGGCCCTCACTAATACCCTCTGGCATAGTATGGACATCTGCTCCAGACTCACCCATCTTAACGCTAGCGAGTCCGACCATGCTCCCCTGTTAGTGGAAATCAGGAACTCTTCCAACCAGATTAAAAAGAACTTCCGGTTTCTCGACTTCTGGTGCTCCCCTGCTGGTGGAAAATCAAGCTCTACGTTGCATAAGTACAATCAAGATCCAAGTTCAATTATGAAAGACGATAAAATCATGATTTCGAAATTAAGGTCTTATAAACACGATTTAGGAAGAAACCCAAGTCATTTAGGCACGGTAGAAATTTATTCAGACATGATCAGTTTTCAATTCTAACACAACTAATGTTGTAGTCACACTAGTTAGTCGTGATCGAAAGTCAAAATTTTTAGGCACAATTTAGAGGCAAGGTAATATGTATAGTTATGATCGTTAAAATCACGATCAAGGGATTCAAAGTCGTCTTGGTCATTCCAGGTCATCTGGGCACGACTAGTCACAAGGAAATTCAAATATAATCAGAATATCAAATCAAGGTCGAAAAGAGTTTAGGCACGAGTGTTTAAAATCCAAACATGACCAAAATTAAATTTTAATACGATCATAGATACGGTCAGTCTAACCATGGTCAACAGTATTAGATATGATGAATAGTATGATAGCAGCATAGGCATGACCAAACATGAAAATTTGGGATGATCAAGGATAGTATGAAGCCTAACCGTGATTAGAACAGAACTTAGTCATTAGTAAGAATTAAATCGAAAGTTAAAGCACGAGTAGTAATAACATTGAAATCCAATCACGATTAAATTTTTTTTCTTTGTCTCAACACGATCTAAGTTGATCCATTCTCGATTAAAACAGAATTTAGGCAAGGTGACGAACAAGATTCAACGAAGTCTTGGCACGAGCATCCAATGATAGAAATCTAGGTCACAATTGAATTTAATCCAATTGAGTACGATCCAGGATATGGATATGATCAGAGATATGGCCAAAGTTGATTGGTCGCGATCAAGGGAGTTGGGATTCAACGATATTGAAAACTCAAAGGATGATTCTAGGATATGGAATAAGTCAAATTCCCTTTTGATAGGAAAATCAAAAGACAAGGTTTCGTAGGGAAGCCAAGTTAATCATCTCTCTCTGATACCATCAAGTTTATCTGATCATCATTTATCAGTCATACCTTTAACTCACAAGTCCAAATATGAAAATCAACCCTTATATGATTACTACCAAAATTTACACTTATGTCATGAAGATTGGACCTTGTCATGATTACCATAGGTATAATTCCTAAATTCCAAAACAAAGATCTCAACACTATCCACTTAATCATCTTTAAATCCAAATTCTTCCACCCCGTCCTAAATTGGATCCAAAACCCATAAATCAAGTTTATGAATCATTGAACTTGTTCAAATCATGCTCCTTGTGTTATTCAGATCCAATATCACAAGGACTTACAAAATTTATTCTCCATTATAAAACCAACCTTCATACTTTCTTCAACATACACTTTCAAACATTATTCATCTTAAAAAAAATTTATATTACCACAAAATCTCTATTTTTTAACTCCAAATCCTTGTGCTCTCTATCCTCTTACCTGTCTTGTCCAATTTCGTATCATCATCGCATATGGTTAAAATCTCTTCCCCATTATTAAATTCTAAATTTTGCATCATAACCTTAATGTGAAATATCTCGAGAATCAATAACCTAAAATTATCCAAATTCAAAAATGTTTTGATCTCGGATATCCTCGTCAGTTTTTAAACTATATCCACGAAATATAAATGTTCTAACCATTAATGTACATCCTATTGTCCTTCTCATTAGAAATCCTCCTACATTCTTTCCAAGTGATTCATCCTCCTAATTCTCTAGTAAATTATTTCTAAACTGATTATATCGACCTCTTGATTTCATTTCCAATCTCAGTCATACCATCATATCAAAATTCTATTATAAGGTCTGACATCTCATATTCCCACAAAGATACCACGTAATAACAAATTCGTCTTCCATAAGATAGATGATTACGATACTTCCTCGACCTTTTTCCAAGGTACAGAGATATAAAAATTTTAAAATTTTCAAAGTGAAGATGACAGATGTAGATACGAGATAGTTGATAATTAAGACAAGAGAATAATGGTAAGATGAGAAAATCATCATGCGATGAGAGAAAAAGAAAAGGAATGATAAATCAAGAAATAATAGTAGGGATTATTCTTGCTCAATAGGTTAATTGAAGTGAATCAATTTAAGATATGATCTGATAACCATACACGTCTATCCAAAATCATGTTGCCAGAATTTTTGCCACGCCAGTAAGCATAACTGCAATAAACGATAGAGTCCATAACTAAAGTATACACCCTATAATTATGTTATCTAGATTCCTTACCACGCCAACCAGTATGGCTGCAAGAAAATCTAAATTCCATAACTAGGATAGTATACCCAAAATTAGGCCCCATGTCCTCGTCATTCTAGCTTGCATGGCTGCGATAAATTCTAAATTCCATAAATAAAGTAGACATTTTCCCTTCTTATCATACTCATCAAATATGTTACCAGAATATATCGTAACTGAATTCATAAAAACTTATCTAGAAACAAAATTAAAGTCAACAACAAACATCAAGATTCAAAATTTTTATCAACGAATCAAGGATAAATAAATGGAAACAAGCAAAAACAGATTCCAAGGTAGGATTTAGAGGGAGGTTCTCAGGGGAAGTCCCGAGGGTACTATCTAGGTCAGATTCCTGGAATATAAGCTAAAACAAATCTTAACCTTCATATAAGATTGGCTAATCATATTCTCTTCTCAACCTAGATGATATATAAGTTCAACTTATACATTCTAGTTCCCTCTGAGGTAAATAAACACATCCCAATGCAAGAATAGGGTTCGATAACGGACATATATTTTAAAATTAAGACGAATGGAAGCAAGTGGGAATAGATTTGAAAAACTTTCGAAATAAGACTCCCAGGGGTCATTCCTGGAATCTATTAAGAGTTCCTAATATGTGTCTGAGTACCAAAATCCTAAAATATTCCATGACTCAACCTTAATCCTAGGGCAGGCTCGCAGTAGTAAAGATAAGCTCAAGTACTATCATGACTTTACATTAATAGCAAAGACTGACCTGCATGGGCCACCACAAAAATGTGTTACGACCCACACCCAGATATATGGGTACGAATACGTGGGCCACGCCCAGCCTACGCCGCAGTATTGGCGGTAGAGCGCTGTCAAGTACCCGATACTAAATACAACATCTAAAAGATCTATAACTATAAAGATATTCATATCACATCACAAAAACTAAGGAAGATAAGACAAGAAATAATAACAATATCACAAGAACAACTAGAATCTACAAAGGATCATATGAGACAAGAATGAAACGGAAGGAAAATAATAGCAAAACTAAAATAACTACCAGGATTAGCACTCCTGGGAGACAACTCACGGTAAAAGAATATCGAGATCCGCCTCAGCTAGCAACATCCTGTAGTCGAATAATGAGGGCATAACTACTCCTAAAAATATTGTCAACGTATCCAGTCAGGATGGGAACGAGTACATAAACTAATAGAGTTCCATATGAATTGAAAAATTCTATAAGAGACAATTATAATGAAATACAAGATGGAATATCAAGACTGGAAATAAAGTAGTATATGTAAAACTGGATGTCATGTCAGGGTATGAAATACTGGAATATAAAACAGTGCAGTAATATCTGATGTATAATATAAATATAAACAGTACCTTGAGATATTAGAGCATTATGTGATCAGCTTGGGTCATGATCAGACTCTTCCATTTGATCGGCTATGGTACAAGAACAAGCGCAGGTAAACCTGGAGATCAGGCCGGCCAAAATGGAAAGCTATGGTGCAAGTAGTATCATGTCAGGCTTTACCCTACGTGAGGCGAGGGTAAAACTATGATGCAAGTAGTAACCAGTAGGGTAAGATCACATAACCTCTAATAACTCCCAACCCCTAAGTAGTATAATGGATCTAAACATGTCACGTCATGATGCGAGATTCTCTAAGAGGGTAGCAAATCTCCTTAGGAATCGTCGTCTATACATGTATAAGAAAACAAGATCGAACAATGTACCAATATACCATGGTAACCTAGGAATGATATCTCATGTCAGGATCTGACGTATACTAGTCCGTGTACCATCATATCAGGGATCAAGTAAAACACTACAACTGAATTGGATATAGTAGATATCAAGACAATGAAAACTATCAGAAAATGTACTTGCCTGCTGTCTAGAGCAATAAGTGAGGGCCTATGCCTGAACCGACATCACAGAGACCTAACATAAATTTATAGGATTACTTTGTGTTCTAGAATAAACAATATATATAAATACATTAATTTTATGCTTCTAGGCCTATTCTAGGTCAAACTAAGTCAAACTGGATCAAAGGTTGACTTACAGTTGACTTTGGTCAACTGATCAACTCCTAGGCCACTCTAGGTTAAACTAGGTCAAAGCTAGTCGCTATAATCATCCACATAGACAACTGGTCAATTTCAGTGATATAAAATTACTGGAATCGACAGATCTCAATTTCGATGCACAGATCTCAAAATACGAACCAAAAGGAGAAGGATTATAATAAATGGTGATAGATAGAATAATCTACCCATAAGTCCAATTTGGACACAAGAGCAAAAAGATAATTTTGAGTCAAAACGGTGTCCGTGTCGGACCCACTTTACATTGAAAAATGTGCTAGCATAAAAGTCCTCAAAACCTAGCAAAATATATGTCTACGAATCCAGAATGACGATACGAACTCAAGGGTATATCCGAAATTGGATTCCGATGACCCGATCTCAAAATGGTCCGTTAACCCGGATATTAGAATCTAATTTGCACAAAAATGCGTGTCGGAGCCAATGTCTACTAAATCTAACAAAGTATATGTCAACGAGTCTAGAATGACGATATGAACTCAATGGTATATCCAGAATTATATTCCGATGAGCCGATCTCAAAATAGCCCGTTGACTCGGACTATGGGCCCCGCCTTGCACCAAAATGCGTGCCGGGGCCCACGTCCTCCAAATCTAACAGACTTTATATGAAATCATGCCAGAACTATGCCACGAGTCTACTGGTGGTGTCAGAAATTGAATCCGGAGTCCCGGGTTCAAAATTAGGATTTTATAAGTTGGAAATTACGAATTCGGACGGCCAACTTTGGCGTCAAATTCAACCAATCAAACAAGATCACAATGAAATAAAACTTAAGGCACAGGAAGAGGGTTATACCACCTGTGTAAAGGACCTAGTGGCACGCCAAATAGAGCTGCGACGACGGAGATACGAGTCCACAAAGTTGGCTCCATAAAACTGTCTAAAAATAGTATAATTTAAATAGTCAACTTGTTGGCCAATTTTCATATAGGAAACGACAGAATTAACGGTTGAAACTTCATGGAAGTAAAGAGGGATATACCAAGATTGTGACGGAAGAAACGGATCAACGATCCAATGTTCGAGTTTTTCAAAAAATGTGCACGAAGTTGCTGCGACGAAACACAAATTTGGACTCGATCCCGCGCACATCACGACCAAAACCCGTGCCAAACGCACGAATCGACTAGACGGCGCATCGAGGAAGTTGACGCGCACCATGGGGGTGTCGCTGGAGGATGCGCCAGGCCCACACGCGGTTGTGGGTGGCCAATGGCGGCGGCGGCACGCGGTGGCATGGCTGCTGCTGCTGCTTCACACTGCAACAGCTGCTGCTGCACGCTGCTGAGGGAAGGAAGAAGGGAGAGGGAGGAGAGGGAGGTGGCTGTGGTGGTGCTCGTGGTGTTGTAGGTGGTGGAGGTGGTGCTCGTGATGGTGGAGGTGGTGCTCATGGTGGTGGAGGTGGTGTTTGTGTGGTGAGGATGATGATGGTGATGTTGATGGTGAAGAAGGAGAAGAGAAGGAGTTGGTGATGAAAAAGAAGGAGAATGGAGGAGGAGTTGGGTTCGGCCACATGGGGGAGCTGCTGTAGCTATGTAAAGAAAAATGAAGGAAAGAAATGTGTGTAGAAGAAAAAAAAGGAAGGGCAGGGAGTTTCGGCTGATGAAAAGTTTGGAAAGAGAGAGAAAGATGTAAGTTTTACATTAGAAAAGAGAGAGAGAGAGTGGGGTGGTCAACTGCCAAAGGGGGGGGCGTTTGTGTGCTGATGGTGATGGGTGAGGGGGGTGGTGAGTGTAAGTATAGTGAGAGAGAGAAAGTTATATATATATATATATATATATAAAGAGAGGGAGAAAGTGATATTATGTAAAGTAGAGAAAGGAAGAGAGATATTTTTGAGTAGAGATGAGAAATTGTATGTGGGATGTTTGGATAGTCATGATAGGGCTCACATAAAATTGGATTGGGTGTTGGGTCAAGTTTGGATAAGTTTGGGCTAAAATTTAGCCATAATACAAATTTAAGTCATTTTTAATCATGGATGAAATAGAAGCACGAGGGAGATCAATTGGATGGCACGCAAGTGGCACGTGCATAGTAGACTCAAAACAGGTCAGAACCATATATTGGGTCGATCAGATTGGACCGATGTCGGGCCCCGAAATTAAATTGGAAGTTGGATAAGGTTTTACGGTATTTGATCAATTGGCCTAAATTGACCCGAAAGTTATGCGATGCAAACAGAGTACAAAGGAACAAGTTTGGGTGGGACATGATATATTAAAATAAAGATAATCTTGCCTACTACAAACTCAGGAAGAAAGTTTCCAGATACTGACATCTCTTACGCTCCAAAAATCAAAGTCATGGTAAAGAGCATTTAATGATAAAAAATAATCAAATAAGAATTATTATCGAAAATAATTCTTTTAGAAAAATCAAAAATAAATCTCTGAAATTCAGGGGGCTTACAAAACCCTAAAAACCAAACCCTATAATCTAGAAAAGACCTTCCCAAGTCTCCTTACCTATTTTCTTGGATCTAAAGGCTCTAGGAAGGCGTTCTCTACTACTTTTTGATCTCCATTGAGGTATACCTCTATATTTTTCTTCAATTTCATTTCATGGCTCCTAAACTCTTTAAGAGGAATAAAAGAGACTCTGCTTCATCCTCTACATCGAAGTATGAACCTATTAATTTGTTCAGTCCAGCTCGTCCCTGTAGGATCGATGGTACCTCTAAAGAGGGGTCAACAGAGTGCAGCAGAAAATATATCCTAATTAAAAACTAAGCAGGTGAAGCATGTATATAAATAAACTTTAATGTAATAAAGTAAAGCAATAAGTAAGTAGAGGCAAGAAATCAATACGCAAACACCATAGTTTATACTGGTTTTCCTCTGAGAGGACTAGTCCAGTTCGCGAGAACTCTTGCTCACTATAATCCACTATTTTAGAATAGAGATTACACCGAGTGCTTTGCTCCGAATAACATGCCAACTTCAATACCGTCGTATTTTTATCCGAAGCCCACGATCAAACTTTAAACACCTTTCTGTAGAAAACTTTTATATACCAAGCTTGTACAACTCGAATACTCCTAATCGGAAACCACCGACACTTAGAAGAATAAAAGTTGTCTTGAAGATTTGAAGATTGAAGCTCTTTAAGTAGATATAAAGCTTTGGAATAGATAGAGAAGATGAAGAATGAATGAGTGAATAGAAATAGAATTTTTTTCTTTTTATAGGATTTTCTAGGACAGAGTTGGGGCAGAACTCGGTAGGGCTAACATTCAAAATTTTGAACGTTGCAGATCCAAAGGAGTAGGAAAATATAGCTGACCAGGAGTAATTTGACTTGACTGAGTTCGGTCCGAGTTCGGGCAGAACTCTAGCCGAGTTCGGTTAGGTAAATTCTAGGTCATTTTGGTTTATGGAGTTTTTGAGTAAATAAAAGTTGTAGCTTTTGTTTTGGGTCAGGAATACGAATTTTGTGAGTAGGGTCTTCTAAATTTGCTAGTGATCCGACACACAATTTTTAGACTCAGTAAAAGAAAATATAGAATAAAGTATAAAAAAATTGTTGAGACGAATCTGCGATCTTCTGTTTCTTTTCATATCGAGCTCGGAGTTTTAAGTCAATTATCGAAATTGATTTGACCATGGCTATATGGGCCAACAATCTCCCCCATTTTGATAATTTGACAAAACTATGATTGATACTTAAGAAATTGTTCAACTCGGTTCGGAAGAAGACTTGATGAGGTACAGAAGGCAGGAAAAAGACTGGCTTTGAATATTGGTACAATGTATTTGCTCCCCCGTAATGTACGGTCATGTCTTGTTACTCCACTGTAACAAAAAATATAGGCTAAACGTCGGAAAAGTTTAGAAAACAGGAACTCCAAATTTTTTTTCGAGCTAATTTCAAACTTGTTAGTCAGATAGCATAATAATAAGATGATAAAGTAAGTATCACATTCACAAAGTATCATATTACTCCCCCGTTTTGTCACATAAGTAAAATGACATAAGGATCTAATAATATTACTCAGCACAATAGAGATTAGAGCAAAATTTGAACAATAAATATTAAATAATGCAAAGTGCTAAAAATAGGAAATTGTGATATAAACTGAAGTAGTAGAAAGTGCATACAAGTCTAGCCAAATAAACTCAAACTGATAATGCTTGAAAGAAGCATTTATCATTAATACATAGCAGAAAAAGAAACATAAATAGTGATGCTCTATCACAAGAAAACATATCCTCAGTCGTCATCCTCCTCATCATTGTCATCAGCACCTGCCGTCCAAGAAGGACCGGTCTCAGTAGAATGGTAGGGATCATAACGGACAGCAGCAGGGTCAAAGTATCGCTGAGACTCTGGATCATCAATGCGATAACCAAGCACTGTGGGATCACGAACCATGGGAATAGGACCACCAGGGTTGTGAGCAAAGCTGTAGGAAACATCCCACACAGTGTTGGATATGGCCTGAAGCTGAAGTGTCGTACAAAAGTCCATGGACCGAAACTGGTCTATCATGAGAGCCTGAAGTGACTCAAGTGTAACACCACCGGAAGGATGGGAAGGATGGGAGTCAGCAGCTGATAGGTCAACTGGAGGTGGAGGAGCCTCAACTGCAAGAATATGAGCAGCTCGATGATGCTCATGAAGATAAGCAGGTACAGCATCCTGCGAACAATCCTCAAGGATGACCTCAAAGAATTGAAAGATGTAAGGCAGATACATCGCATAAAGAAGTTGTCACGGTTTCTTGCGACACTTTTCCATAGTGGCGATTATAGTCTTAGGCAGACTGAAGGGGACATAAAAGTGAAGATGATAGATAGCAGAGAGTTCCAAGTATGAAATCTCATCAGTGGCAGTATTCTTTAGAATAATGGTAGAAAATACAATTCTATGGAGGTCATAGAAATAGTTGTTCAAGTGTCTACGGCGAAGAGTGCCTTGTGGTCGAGAGTTTGGTGCATATAACGAATAACAAAAAGAATCAAAAGTTGTACCAACTAGAAATTGCACTGAGGTGATATTAACTAATGCTTCCCCAACAATGGGAATGTTAAGAATTATTGCCAAATCATCGACATCAAACTCAATGTCAATTCCACCAACTTTTGATTTAGCCGTGCCGTTAGTGACCGATAAATTGCAATAGAACATGTGGATTGCATTAAAATAAATTGGAAAAGTAGATTGAACTAAATCTAGTAACTTAAAGTGTTCAAAAAACGTTGATGTGATCGAAAAACAAAGTAAAATTAATAGGATTACCTGAACATATTTTTCTTTAATGGAAGTCAGTAAACCATTCATTGGATGCATCTTGTGACACAAAATAAAATCATCAAAGAAATCACCATTCGGTTTGGAGGGACTGCACAATAAAAAAGAGGCCACCTCATGAGCAGTAGAGGACGAACCTTCATCAACTTTCCTCTTCTTTTTGGAAGAATAAGGAATTTTGGAAGCCATGGAAATTGAAAAAGATGGAAAGAGTGAAAATTTACCAAAATTGATGGTTGACGGTAGAAGAGAACCTCGAGAAAGCTCCGAATCCGAGATTTGAGAGCTTGAGAAGCTTGCAGGAAGGAGAACTAGAAGGTTAGGGTTAGAGTTTTAGGTAGAATATTGAGTGGCTTGGTGAAGAAGAAGATGATTTTGAGGGTTTAAATAAAGGAGAGCCCGACTGTCCAGCTTCTGTTCTGATTCACCTAGACCGAGTTCGGTCCGAGTTCAGCCAGAATTCTGACCGAGTTCGGTCCATGTGTAATCATGACAGAATTGGAAAGTTTGTGATAGGGTTTTAACATAAATATAAAGATGACTTAGAAATATTTGTGTTGAAGAAGTATAATTTATATTAATGAACAAAAAGACACAAACCGTATAGAATATTCCGAGTTAGCTGAAGGGGCCGAATCCCATCCAGCGGTAATCCGAAGACACTTGGCACCGTGTCGCTTAGACTTTTACGTCTTTTTGTCAGAAGAGCCCTTTCGACTTATAACCAAAATAGTTTCTACGAATTTATGAATTTTAATTAATTAACACCTAATTATATGACTTCAACATCCAAAATTCCTAATTCTCTTCGTATGAAGTTAAAACAATCTTCAGCCAAGGCCTTAGTGAAGATGTCAGCTAGTTGATGCTCAATGTCAACAAATTATAAACTTATATCACCTTGTAAAACATAGTTTCTAAGGAAGTAATTTCTAACTTCTATGTGTTTAGTACGAGAATGACATACATGATTCTTCGTAAGATTAATAGAAGTAGTGTTATCGCAGTAAATAGGGATGTGTTTAAACAATAGCTGATAGTCTTCCAAAGTTTGTTTCATCCACAAAATCTGAGTACAATAACGTCCTGCTGCTATATATTCAGCCTTGGTTGTTGATAATACAACAGAATTTTGTTTCTTAGAAAACCAGAAGACTAATGACTTTCCTAGAAAATGACATGTGCTACTGGTACTTTTACGATCGACTTTGCATCCGACAAAATTCGCGTCCGAGTAACCTATCAGGTCAAATAAATCAATTTTGGAATACCAAAGACAAGTCGTCAAAGTACCTTTAAGGTATCACAGGATACGCTTAACAGCGCTTACATGTGATTCTTTAGGACAAGCCTGATATCTAGCACATAAGCATACTGAAAATATAATGTCTGGTCGACTAGCAGTTATGTATAGTAAACTATCAATCATACCTTTGTACTTACGTACGTCAGTTGGTGTACCACTTTCATTTATATTAAGCTTTGTAGATGTTGCCATAGATGTGCCGATCAGTTTGACATTATCCATGTCATATTTCTTTAGCAGATCTTTCGTATACTTTGCTTGATTGATGAATATCCCTTGTGAACTTTTCTTGATTTGTAGCCCGAGGAAGAATGTTAGTTCTTCCATCATGCTCATTTTGAATGCACTCTGCATACACCTAGCAAACTCGTTACATAGCATCTCATTAGTTGATCCAAAAATTATGTCATCTACGTATATCTGCACTAATAAAATATTTTTATCTAAAGATTTTATGAAAAGAGTAGAGTCAACCTTCCCTTTTGAAAAATCGTGTTCAAGCAAGAAGGAACTAAGGAGCTCATACCATGCACAAGGTACTTGTTTGAGACCGTAGAGAGTCTTGCGAAGATTAAATACGTGATAAGGATTTTTGAAATATTCAAAGCCAGGAGGTTATTTTATAAAACTTTCTTCTTTTATAAAACCATTTAGAAAAGCACTTTTGAAATCCATTTGAAAAAGTTTAAAACCATGAAAACTTGCAAAAGCACAAAGCATACGAATGGACTCTAGTCTAACAATTGGAGCATACGTCTTATCGTAGTCAATGCCTTCTTCTTGATTATAGCCTTGAGCTACTAGACGTACTTTGTTGTGTATGACTGAACCATTCTCATCTAACTTATTTGGGAACACCTACTTGGTACCAATGATCGGATGATCAATAGGTCTGGGAACGAGTTCCCAAACTTGATTCCGTTCAAATTAGTTTAGTTTCTCTTGCATTGTAGAAATCCAAAATTCATCATTAAAATCTTCTAAAACATTTTTAGGTTCTATTTTGGAAATAAATGCAACTTTAGCAACTAAATCTCTTGTGCTTGAGCGAGTACTTAAACCTCTTGATACATCACCTACTACCAGTTCTTCCGAATGATCTGGTGTAAACCACAATCGTTTTGGTAGATTCTCCAGCTAGGACGAGGATGGTGTATCTTCTGATGTTCTGTTTGAGGGGGTTTCTCTTCTTTATTGTCACTATCGTCATTGTATTGACTATTCAGCTCATCGAATGTGACTTTTATTGACTCTTCAATAACAAGTAATCTTTTGTTGAATACCCTCTATCCTTTGCTCTTTGCAACATAACCCATGAATATGCCCTCATCAGCTTTTTCATTAAAATTTCCCAAGTTGTCTTTTGTGTTCAAGATGAAACATCTGCAACCAAATACCTTGAAATAGCTGATGTTAGGAGTACTATTAAACCATAATTCATACAGAGTCTTCTTAGAGATTTGTCTAATGAGAACTCTATTCAAAACATGGCATGCTGTATAGACAGCTTCAACCCAAAAATATTTTGGAAGATTATGCTGGTTTAGCATAACTTTGGCCATATCGCCAAGAGTTCAATTCTTTCTCTCAAAAATGCCATTCTGTTGAGGGGTTCTGGGGAAAGAGAATTCATGTGATGACCAATTTGAATCACAAAAGGATTTAAATTTATGGTTATTCCATGATCACTTCGTATGCGAGTAATCATGAATCCTTTCTCATTTGTACCTTTATAAAAGGACACAAATTTAGAACAAGACTCACTTTTATTTGCAAAAAAATAAACTCAAGTATACCATGAATAGTCATCAACTATCACGTAAGCATATAGTTTACTGCCAAGACTGGCGACTCTACTTGGTCCAAACAAGTCCATATGTAATAATGGTCTAGAGGTACTTACAACGTTTATTGATTTGAAAGATAATCTAGATGCCTTGTTCTTTTCATATTCGGCACAAACAATCTCTTTCTTGAATGTAATATCAGGTAAACCTCTTACCAGTTTCTTTGTGGTCAATCGTACAATAGTGTCCATGTTCGCATATCCAAGACACATATGCCATACCTAGCTTTCGTCTTGATTTGTGAACAGACACTTCCCTGTACTATTAGTATTCTTTGACAAATATAATACATATATATTATCCTATCTTATTCCTTCAAAGAAAATTATTCCAGAAGTTTTATCATAGACAAAATATTTATTCTTAACAAAAGTAATTCCATAACCATGATCTGTCAGTTGACTAATACTTAGCAGGTTATGTTTTAATTCTGTTACTAGGCATCTATTTTTAATAATGGGTGAGGAAGAAGTACTTATGTCGCCAATTCCAATTATATGTCCTTTCAGGTTATTCCCAAAGGAGACATAGCCTTATTTCTTTATCGATAGAGTTGCAAACAATGTGTTATCACCTGTCATATGCCTGGAGCAACCACTATCGAGGATCCACTTGCTTTTAGTGGGAGGAGAAAGGTCCACCTACAACATAAGTTGAAGATGTAACCTTTGGCAACTACTTTCTCGAGGGTCATGATTTGTTAGCTTTTGGAACCCATACATACACATTCATATCTACTAGCTTTCTAATCTTACATTGGTGTGATACATGTCCTTTTATACCACAATAATGACATGTAGCAAACGTGTTAGTGCTAGGTGTAGTTCGAAGATCATGTATACGTGTTTTGAAAAAGTGTGTGTTTTTTGTTGTGTGAAAAGGTATACATATATGTATGGCTTCTAGTAGTTCTAGCAGTGATGGTCGTGTTGTGTTTGTGCTTAGCCTTGTGACTTGTGTTCACTTGAGCTATAGGTTTGACAACCTGTTTGCCCAGATTAATCTCTAACTTTTTAGAGATGTCACTGTCACGATCCGCTCCCGAATATTCGGATACGAGTCGGACACGCCCACCCTACGTCGGAAGACTTAACGTAGTAATCTGTAAACATCTAAGGAAAAACTCTAAGAATAACATGAAAGTAAACATCACAACATCTAACCATCCCAGAATGATCACCATAATCCACAAGTCATAGTACAATTTATACATGAAAGTACCAAGACAAATTCGGTAACAAGAATGAAATACAACTATGAACTCTCAATATACAATATCTAGAAGTAAAACTAAACAAATCTAAACTGATAACCTCTAACTAAGTCATGGCTCCATCCTGCCCAGCTAAGATTCCGGGCTCTGGTCCATAAGGTGGATGATATCCTCAAGTACACCTACAACATATCTAGTCAGGAGCGGAGTAAAGTACAATTCTAGGTAACGAACAAGAATATCATGATATCAAAAAGAGTATAGGAGAACATGAAATATAAAGTACAGAAAAAAATATGAAAGTACAGGAATGTATAGTACAGTAAATAAAGTACAGAAGTAAATCCTGAACCTGAAGTATAAGACATGATATGTGCACAATGTTTGAAATACAGCTAACATATGTGACCGGCTGGGGCAAGTACAAGAATAAGCACATGAAATGGGTACGACTTAGGGTCCGCGTGAACGGTACGAGGCGTAAGCTATCAACCTGAATGTCTGATCCTTGGATTTGGTCACATAGCTAGTGTATTTTCCCTCCCCGACTACAAGTAGGTACAAGAACATAAAAGTATAAGAGCACATGATATCGTGTCATGACATGTCACAAGAAAGGCACAGGATGTGAATGTAAATGAACATAAACCATAGAATATACTTGCCTTGCACAGGGTGATCGAGAAAATAAAGATCTGTATGTAGGTCCACCTGTTATAGGTTCAAGGTAGGTTAAGGTTCTAATGTTGACAATAGTTATCTAGCTTTATTTACTACTCACAATTTGTCCAACTTTCAATTGCCTATTAGTAACACCTTTGCAGATAGCTATACTACTCTAACTCAAAAAATACCCTATTGGAATATTTAGTTAGTAATCAAGGTCCACTGTAAATTGCTAAAATATAACATTTTATTAATGCTTATAGAACAACCATAACTAATTATAATAGAATCCATTGATTGTACCTACCATAGCCTAACTCACTTATAAGATACCTGTAAAAGTAGAGTAGGATATATTATTTCCAACCCTTAATTTCAATAAAACATGTAACTCCACCATTTAGCTCTGTTTGAATACACCTAAGCCACCCCTACACAACATGGAAAAATGCTCAATTGAACACTAAGTCTCTAGAGCTCGAACCCACATATAAGAGTCCAACCAATATGAGCCTACTCAGCTAGCAGCACCCCAAGAGTTCAAACACACCACAACAACTAACATACAAAATAAAAGAATATTACAGACCTTAAAACAAAGAAAACCTAATTTGGAATTTAACGGTTACTAACATCACTGGTTCACCACAATTCTACAGCTCATTCGAAATCAAGCTCCGCTCAGAACCCAACCTACATACAAGAATTCTCCATCCCATCTTCACAACACCATCATCTTGGACACACACGCATATATCTGGACACGAGCAGAATCGCACCCTCGTGTCCCGACCCTAATTTCTAACCAAGATTTGAATTAATACAAGCAGAGAGTAGTGCCTCCAAAATGAGAGAGTCGATCAATACCTGTGCAGCATACTGAGATGAATCCAAGCTTCTTCGTATCGAACACTTTGCTAATGTGTCCGATAATGGTGTCTTCGAGTCCACAGCCGAGAGCAAGCCCAAACAAGCATTTTATCGAATAGAAGATATGCATGAATCGAAAGGGACAATTATGAGTGCAATTAGAATTGTAATCGATCCAAAATTAAAATAGATGATCAAGAACACACCAAACAACCAAATTCACAGAACAAAGGATTCACCAAGCCGATCTGATCATCATTGATCAAGAAATTTGAACATCAAAATCAATCCGCATCCCGCAAAAACTTGAGATTCAAGAATTCGAAGGACTTACCAGATTTATGAAATCGATTAGACAATTGATGTAAGAACAAAGTTACTGCCGATGATCCATGGTGATTTGCAGTGATCTTCTTGTTCGCTCCACAGAGACAAAACTGTCAAAATCGAGGTGATCCCGCCAAAATGCAATCAGAAAAAAATTCAAAAACTAATGAACTCGTCGCTTTATATCAAGGAAGCTACTTACTGGAGGGGGTATCGACCAAGCCACTATGCTTAGCGCTGTTTTCTCCGTCGAAGAGAAGGAAAACTCAGTCAAGCGCCACCGCGTGGATGAGAAGTTGTTGGAGTCGAGATCGCGATAGAGGATCTTTGTGCACGGGCGCTAAGGACCCCTAGCCACCGGCGGGTGTGGTGGTCGCCACCTCTGCCATGTCTTCCTCCAAGAAATTAGGGTTAGGGTTCACGAGGGACTCAGCTGGAGGAAGAAGAGGGAGTGTGGAAATATTTGAGTTCTTCAATCGAGTGAAAAGAAATTTGAACAGAGGGATTTTGGAGTGAATAATGAGAGCTTCTCTCTCCGATTTAAATTTTATAACAGAGCCAAAGTAAAGGAATTCTTACAAATAGATATTCAACAATTTGTAAATTATAGATCACTACAAGAGTTTGTTAGGGAGTTTGTTAGGAGGGTGGTTGGGTTTGTTAAAAACTTGGAGAGCACTCCAAAATAATTGTTAGAGTCTTTCCACTCAATTTTTTTAAATAATTAATAAATAAAGTTTTCTTCATAAAAATTATAGAGAGACTATTATTAACCAGAAAAATTAATATTCCACAAAATATAATGAAAATAATTATATCAAAAATACCAAGAAATTATCAAAATTTAAAAATGTCGGAAAAGCGGGGTTACAAATCTACTCCCCTTAAAAATTTCGTCCTCGAAATTTCAAAGTGCACGGTACGATAAAGAAATGACACGAAGTTCAAAATCAATTACGCACGAATGTGAATACGCTCAATGACCGGGTGTGAAAATCATAAGGATTTGAAATATTTTAGCATGCTAAAATAAACGGGTAAAATGCCACGATCGATAATGATCAAAATTTAGTCAGGCACGAAGTGGAACAAAATTTAGTTAAGGCCAAGTACTATAATTACATACAAGGAATTGAAATAACATGATTTAACAATGATCGAGAATTAAATAGGCATGAGGTGGAATAAATTTCAATCATGACTTAGACGAGTAAGATCATCAAAGCATGAACTTCTAAGCACGATCAAACTTAAAAGTTTAGCATGATTGGAATGGAACAAAATAGGAAAGTCACGGTTAGATAGTCAGAATTAAGATCAAAGTTTAGACAAACATGATAAAAAATATAAGTACAACTAATAGAGAAATCTAGTAAAACGGAATCAGAGTCTAGCAACATGTATTTATTAAGAAAATCAAATGATCCAACGATAAAATGCAAGAAGAGAAAATTGCAAGGGTTGATTGAGAAAACATATGAAAACTACCCAGGAGGTATTAGTATCAAATCAAGGTGAACATACAAGGATTCGTGATTCTCGAAAAATCAATAATCATATGATAAGGGGATATAGTCTCCATGGTATTCGGGAACATATAGATACTTGAAGTCACTTTACTTAGAATCTCTGCCCCGCTAGTGTATATCTGGCTGCAGTAAACTTTCGGCTCCACGACTCAAATAACGATATGTTACCGAATATTCCATCAACTTTATCTATTTTCTAACAATTATCAACGAAGCAACCCAAGAGATCTAGATATGAAGGATTTAGGGCAAAGTCTCAACAATACCCGAAAACCTATGAATGTCTGAAATCACTTCAACTTAGAGTTCATGCCTCGTCAGTGCGCTACTGGCTGCAGTGAACCCTCAGTCTCCATAATCCAGATAATGGCAGCGCGCAACTGCCACGCCCTAGTAGGTCATTGAGTAATCTCTCGTCCTTATCCATAAGAATTTTAAAAGAGTTTCAAGGAATTCAAAATGAGTTCTCATAGTCCAAGTCACGAGGAAGGTGATGTTTCCTGTCATTTAGAAAACAAGGAGTTCACTAGATACTAGAAAGCAACAAAGGATCCAACAAGGAGTAGTGGTACTTAAAAGGGCAAACAAGGAGATTTTAAAAGTTTCGAATAGTAACCGAAATTTGAAATAAAATCTGGAATGGTAACAAAATTCTGTATAGAGAACATAATCCGGATAGGTAACCAAGTCTTGATGGTGGCATAGAAGCAAGGAACCAGATAGAAAATAAAGTCCCAAAATAAGAACAAAATCTCGTATCGAAAACAAGGTTCAACAAAATCTCGAATAACAACAAAATCTCGAGCAAAATCTCGAATGAAAAATGAAATCTCCAATAGGATACAAAGTCAAATTAGAAAATCAAATATCAACAAAGTCATGAATAAGAAACAAAATCTCGAACGAAAAATCTTGACGAGGAAGCAAGGTTTCGAAAAGTGAATGGAAAGCAGGTATCAATTAGTGAATATAAACCAAGGTATTGGATCATAAATAGGAAACAAGCGAATCTCAAATAGGGAACAAAATCTTCACAACCCTCAAAAAAATCCTCAACAAGGTCTTGAATAGGATGAAGCTCAAGTAAGGTTTCGAATAAGGAATAAAATCATGAATAGGAATAACTTCTCCAATAGAAACAAAGTTTGATTAGGGAAGACAATCTCAAATTGAAACCAAAATAGGAGGCAAAGCCATGCACAGTGAATATAAAAACTGGGTATCTAATAGTGAACATAAAACAAGTCTTGAATCGAAAAGACAAAATCTTGAATAGAAATCAGATTTTCGAATAGGAAACAAGATCTCATAGGGAACGAGTCAAAATCTCAAAATAGAAGACGGAGTCTTCAAATGAAGTCTCTAATAGAATAAAGATTCAAACAAGGTTTTGAATGGGAACAAGTTTGAGTAGGAATGAAATCCCGAAGTAATATATCGAATAGCAACAGGGTCTGAATAGGGAATAAGGTTTCGAATAGGACAAAATCTTGAATTAGGAAACAACATCAGGAATAATGAATATGAAACCAGTTATTGAACATAAAATCTTGAATAAAAGCAGAGTAACGAACAAGATTCTAAAATAGGAAACAATCTTTCAAAATACATCTCAAATAGCAATCAAGGTTTCAGAATAGAAAACAAAGTCTAACGATCCTTGAATAGGAACACGAAAGTTTTAAGAAACAATCTAGGTACAAGAGGAATCTAAGGAAAGATTGGATTGCGAATCACGATCCATTGTTTCCTCCAACCATGCAAGAAAAGCCTTCGGTCTTCAGTCTGTCTTCAGTATTCCTCCGGGACTGGAATCTCTTCAACATTTTCAGCTGTCCTACGTAGGCTGGTCCCTGCGGTAGTGCTCCATATAGTTGCTGAATCTGGAGAGGCGGTTCCCCTTGCTGTAGTCCTGGTACTTTTCGTGTTCGTCCTTGGGCAGTGTGATCAACGGCCTCCGAGAAATCCTTCATTCGGTAGGAAAAAGATCCGCAGTATAAACATAGGCCCAACCTCTTACGGCACTCGTCAATATGATCTCCCGTCCTCTTGCAGAATATACAAGAAAAATGGCTCTGAATCTGACTCGGATGCCATGGCTGATGATGCGACTAAAGAGGCACCGTCTGAGTGTTGCAATGCTTTACAGGTTCAAAGTAGTTGCTATCTCCGTCATAATTCTTCATGTCTCTCTTGGCCTTCAACTTTCTGTCTTATTCTATTGTCTGTGCTACATTCTGGATCTCCTGGTTGGTGACTTCAATCAGAGGAGTCGGATCCTTAGAGACTTGGGCGATCTCCAGAAGTGGCAGCTCCAGGTTCTCGATCTTCTCTTTGGTGCAAAGAATATGCTCGGTGTCGAAAAAGTCCACGGATTTGAGAGTGTGGAAGTCAAAAGTACTCTCTGGCTCAGAAAGTGTATCTACAAGTCTGGCTTGAAAAAGTACGGCTTGCTCCCTTTGGACATCGAGGAACTCTTGAAAAATCTCCATCAACTGGGTACTACTAATGGTGATATTAGAGGCGACAGGAGTTGTGGAAACTCGAAAGCCTCAAGTACGGGTAAATCGATAGTTCCTATGTTGCGTGTCTCGTCTGAAAAATAAAAAACTGTTAAACGGCCTAACTATAGATAATAAGCAAACCTAGTAATATGTATAACTAGACTTAGTAAAATATACCCATAACCATTCCCGCAATCCTATGCTATGATGAGTTTTTCTTAGTCTAACAGGTTCCCCAATAGCACTTTATAGCCTAAGTTCCATTAGGATAGACCTGCATGGGCTACTACTAAAAATATGTCACGACCCGCTCCCGAATATTCGGATACTAGTCGGACACGCCCAGCCTACGTTGGAAGACTCAACATAGTAAGCTGTAAACATATAAGAAAAAACTCCAAGAATAACATGAAAGTAAACATCACAGCATCTAACCGTTCCAGAATGATCATCATATTCCATAAGAAAAAATATAATTTAAACATGAAAGTACCAAGACAAATTCGGTAACAAGAATGAAATACAACTATGAACTCTCAATATACAATATCTAGAAGTAAAACTAAACAAATCTAAACTGATAACCTCCAACTAAGTCATGGCTCCATCCTGCTCAGCTAAGATTTCGGGCTCTGGCCCATAAGGTGGACGATATCCTCAAGTACACCTGCAACATATCCAGTCAGGAGCGGAACAAAGTACAATCCTAGGTAATGAGCAAGAGCATCATGATATCAAAAAGAGTATAGAAGAACATGAAATATAAAGTACAGGAAAAGAATACGAAAGTACAGGAATATAAAGTACATGAAGTACAGGAAATAAAGTACAGAAGTAAATCCTGAACCTAAAGTATAAGACATGATATGTGCACAATATTTAAAATACAGCTAACATATGTGACCAGCTGGGGCAAGCACAATAATAAGCACATGAAATGGGTACGGCTTATATTTCCCCTCCTCGACTACAAGTAGGTACAAGAACATGAAAGTATAAGAGTACATGATATCGTGTCATGACATGTCACAAGAAAGGCACAGGATGTGAATGTAAATGAACATAAACCATAGAATGTACTTGCCTTGCTCAGGATGATCGAGAAAATAAAGATCTGTATGTAGGTCCACCTGATATAGGTATAAGTTAGGTTAAGGTTCTAATGTTGACAATAGTTATCTAGCTTTATTTACTACTCACAATTTGTCCAACTTTCAATTGCCTATTAGTAACACCTTTGCAGATAGCTATACTACTCTAACTCAAAAATACCCTATTGGAATATTTTGTTAGTAATCAAGGTCCACCGTAAATTGCTAAAATATAACACTTTATTAATGCTTATAGAACAACCATAACTAATTATAATAGAATCTATTGATTGTACCTACCATAGCCTAACTCATTTATAAGATACCTGTAACAGTAGAGTAGGATATATTATTTCCAACCGTTAATTTCAATAAATCATGTAACTCCACCATTTAGCTCTGTTTGAATACAACTAAGCCACCCCTACACAGCATGGAAAAATGCTCAATTGAATACTAAGTCTCTAGAGCTCGAACCCACATATAAGAGTCCAACCAATATGAGCCTACTCGGCTAGCAGCACCCCAAGAGTTCAAACATACCACAACACCTAACATACAAAATAAAAGAATATTACAGACCTTTAAACAAAAAAAACCTAATTTGGAATTTAACGGTTACTAACATCACTGGTTCACCACAATTCTACAGCTCATTCGAAATCAAGCTCCGCTCAGAACCCAACCTACATACAAGACTTCTCCATCCCATCTTCACAACACCATCATCTTGGACACACACGCATATATCTGGACACAAGCAGAATCGCACCCTCGTGTCCCGACCCTAATTTCTAACCAAGATTTGAATTAATACAAGCAGAGAGTAGTGCCTCCAAAATGAGAGAGTCAGATCAATACCTGTGCAGCATACTGAGATGAATCCAAGCTTTTTCGTATCGAACACTTGGCTAATGTGTCCAATAATGGCATCTTTGAGTCCACAGCCGAGAGCAAGCCCAAACAAGCATTTCATCGAATAGAAGATATGTATGAATAAAAAGGGACAATTATGTGTGTGATTCGAATTGTAATCGATCCAAAATTAAAAGAGATGATTAGAAACTCACCAAACAACCAAATTCACATAACAGAGGATTCACCAAGCCGATCAGATCATTATTGATCAAGAAATTCCAACATCAAAATTACTCTACATCCCGCCAAAACTTAAGATTCAAGAATTCGAAGGACTTACTAGATTTATGAAATCGATCAAACAATTGACGTAAGAACAGAGTTACTGTCGATGATCCATAGCAATTCGCAATGATCTTCTTATTCGCTCCGCAGGGACGAAATTGCCAAAATCGGGGTGATCCCGCCAAAACGCAATCAGAAAAAATTGAAACACTAACGAACTCGCCGCTTCAGATCAAGGAAGCTACTTACTGGAGGGGGTATCGACCAAACCACTATGCTTAGCGCTGTCTTTTTCGCCGGAGAGGAGTGAAACTCAGTCGAGCACCGCCGCATGGATGAGGAGTTGCTGGAGTCGAGATCGCGATGGAGGATCTCTGTGCGCGGGCGCTGAGGACCCCTAGCCGCCGGTGGGTGTGGTGGTCGCCACCTCTGCCATGTCTTCCTCTAAGAAATTATGGTTAGGTGGGTATGGTGGTTCACGAGGGACTAGGCTGGAGGAAGAAGAGGGAGTGTGGAGATATTTGAGTTCTTCAATCGAGTGAAGAGAAATTTGAACAAAGGAATTTCTGAGTGAATAATGAGAGCTTCTCTCTTCTCTTTAACTTTTCTAACAAAGCCAAAGTAAAGGAATTCTTACAAATAGATATTCAACAATTTGCAAATTGTAGATCACTACAAGAGTTTGTTAGGTGGTTGGGTTTGCTAGAAACTTGGAGAGCACTCCAAAATAATTGTTAGAGTCTTTCCACTCAATTTTTTAAATAATTAATAAATAAAATTTTCATAAAAATTATAAAGAGACTATTATTATCCAAAAAAATTAATATTCCCCCAAATATAGTGAAAATAATTATATAAAAAATACCACGAAATTATTACTATTTAAAAATGCCGAAAAAGTGGGGTTACAGTCACAGACTTTATTATACTTAGCCGTGAGTGCATCTATTCACTGAGGAGCAGTATTGTACTTTTTTTTTAGTTCATAGAGATCGCTAAGTTTTACATTTTGTTGATTGGCTTTCTCAAGCTTTTCAAGAGCATCATGTAGACTCAGCTTTAAAGAAGTAGTCTCATCCACGTGACTAGAAGAATTTTTAATATCTTGTAGTATATGAGATTGCTTAGAAAACTCAGATTGTATAAATTTTAGTTCTTTCTTGGCACTTTTGTACAAATTCGTCATTTTCCTCTGATCTTCTAACAGATCAGTGAAAGCATCAGACAGTTCATCAAAAGTAAATTCTTTATTGAGAGGGTTCGATATTACCATAGCATCTGTGGCCATAAAACAAAGATTTACAGTGTTACGAGGCTTCTCTTCTTCTTCTTCTTCTTCTTCTTCAGAATAACTAGCTTTGCTTTCATACCAGATGCTAGTGTTAGCATAGTTTTTAGTTGAAGTCCTTCTCCTGCCTGGCTGATCATGCTTGCTTCTCTTTCTTACAACAGGACAATCTTTCTTAATTTGACTCGTTCTCTTACAACTGAAGCAGATCGGTTCTTTGTCATTTCTGGAATCTTTTTCTTTTTGTTTGACTTCTCATATCTGAGGAATCTTCTGAAGTTCATTTTCATGAGGGCCACCTGCTCGTTGTTTGAGTTGTCTGTCTCACTTTCGTCATCGGAGGTCGTCTTATGATTAGCTTTGAATGCTATCGTCTTCTTTTTTGGTGCTTACTCTTCGAAATCTTTAATGTCTTGCTCATGCGTCATAAGCTTTCCCATAAGGGATTTAAGATACATCGTTGTGAGATCATTAGCTTCAATAATGGCAATCGCTTTAGGATTCTAGTTCTTGGTTAGCCCGCGAAGTACCTTCCGAATCTTCTCATGATTGCTGTATTTTTTCAAAGGAAAGATAGAGGATTAACAATATCTAGAAACCGAGTAAACATATTTGTAATTGTCTCATTAGGCTTTATTTTGAATGCCCCATACTTTTGTGTTAGTCATGAGATTTTGAACTCCTTCACTTGTGAAGTGCCTTCATGAGTGACCTCAAGTTTCCAAACCTCGTAAGACGTGACACGTTTTGATACTCTGTTAAACTCAGTTCTATCTACTGTACAGAATAAAGAATTTATACTTTTTGCATCAAGACTGGCTTGTTTCTTTTTATTGTCGGTATATCTGTCAAATGGTTTTTCAACTAGATTACCCTTTACCACAATTGGTAGTGGTTTCTTATAACCATTCATGACAATCGACCATAAATCAAAATCAAGAGACTTGAGGTAAAAGCTCATACGTGTCTTCTAATATGTGTAGTTTGTGCCATCAAATAGGGGCAACCTATTTTTTGATTGGCCTTCACCATTGCTCGGGTATAATGATGCCATATCTCAAAGGAGACTAAATCCAACTAGAGAGAAACTGTGCTCTGATACCAATTGTAGGATCGATGGCACCTCTAGAGGGGGTTGAATAGAGTTCAACAAAAAATATATCCCAATTAAAAACTAAGCAGGTGAAGCAAGTATATAAATAAAATTTAATGCAATGAAGTAACAATAAGTAAGTAGAGACAAAAAATCAATACGCAAACACCAATGTTTATACTGGTTCCCTCTGAGAGGACTAGTCCAGTTTGCGAGAACTCTTTCTCGCTATAATACACTATTTTTGAATAGAGATTACACTGCGTGCTTTGCTCTGAAGAACACGCCAACTTCAACACCGTCATATTTTTATATGAACCCCACGATCAAAAATCAAACACCTTTCTGTAGAAAGCTTTTATACGCCAAGCTTGTACAACTCGAATAATCCTAATCGAAAACCATCGACACTTAGAAGAATAGTTGTCTTGGAGATTTGAAGATTGAAGCTCTTTAAGTTGATAGAAAGCTTTGGAATAGATATAGAAGATGAAGAATGAATGAGTAAATAGAAATGAGAAATTCTTCTTTTTTTATAGGATTTTCTAGGACAGAGTTCAGACAAAACTTGGTAGGGCAAACGTTCAAAATTTTGAACGTTGTATATCCAAAGGAGTAGGAAAATACAGCTGACCAGAAGTGATTTGACTTGACCGAGTTTGGTACGAGTTTGGGCAGAACTCTAGCCGAGTTCAGTTAGGTCAATTCTAGGTCATTTTGGTTTGTAGAGTTTTTGAGTAAACAAAAGTTCTAGGTTTTTTTTGGGTCAGGAATACGAATTTTATGAGTATGATCTTCTAAATTTGCCAGTTACCCGATGCACAATTGTCTAGACTTAATAAAAGAAAAATACAGAATAAAGTATAAAAAAATTGTTGAGACGAATCTGCGATCTTCTGTTTATTTTTATATCGACCTTGGAGTTTTAAGTTGTTAGCCCAATGATTATATCATATTTTTGAATATGGCTAATCAATTAAGTTTAACTAGTGATGTCACTAATATTCATGTAATCACTATCATGTTGCTACTTAAACTTAGCATTGTCCTATAAACTTAGCATTGTCCTAAATGGTCTATATCATATTGCTATGCTTGTATCATACTACATCATATTATTTTGGTCGTCTAACATGTACTTACAGACAAGCAGTAAGCATGATCAAACCAGGATATATGCAACGAATAATTATTGATGGGCCAAAGACGACATAATACAAGAAGATTTATCTGAACCGCCTAACGACCTATCCGGGGCCTCGCATCGGGGGTTCCGTTGCCCGGTTAGCGGAGGAGGGTTGAGGGGGCAGCGCTCCCCGTAGGGGTTCGAGGGCGAAGTCCCCGAAAGGTATTCAGATTTTAAGATCTGTTTATCTTTGGACGATTGCCGTCAAGAAAAAATGGGTTTGCTCAAATGTCAGGAGAAAGGCATTATCAAATGGGCTATTAGTTTTCATATTTATTCTGTATTTATCCTTTTATTGAGTATAGGAAAAATGTGAGATTGATTGGATCGGTACTGGCTTAGGTCTTTCTCAGTCCACAAACAAAAATAAGCCTACATACTTATCCCAAAAATCCACAATTCCAAAAAGCCCAAAAACTATGCAAATTTGGTTCATTCTTTACTGTTCTGACCCAGCAGAACTCTGACCGAGTTCGGTCCGAGTTCGGCCCGAGTTCGGTCTGGGTAAATTCGAAATACAGTTCCCACTAAATTTGCATCCAACGTTCGTATGCGAAATTCTAGCATCCGAACTCTGCCCGAGTTCGGTCCCCCCAAAAATACTGTAAATAGAGTTGAGATTACCATTCATTTCAATCATCCAATTTTATCTCTTCTCTTCTCTATCTAAAGTGTTCTGAGCTTTTTAATTTCATATCTAAGCCTTTACAACTCTTAGCCAAGCCAGTACAGTTTCTATTTAATCTAGAGTTTGGTGTTAAAGAGTTATATCGGAGGCAGTATTCAGAAAACGTTCTAGTTTTCCAATTGCTTTCTGGAGTCGGTCGTGCGCTCGTCACCAAGTACGGTGTTGTGAAGTCGGTCGTGCACTTGTCACCAAGAACGGTGTTGTAAGGGTTGCTAGTGCTCAGTTAAAGCTTGTGCCATAGTGGATTAATAGCGAGCAAGAGTACTCGCGACTGGACTAGTCCTCTCAGAGGGAAACCAGTATACATCGTGGTGTTCACTGAGTTTGAATTCTTGACTCTTACTTTACCATATTTTATTTACCGTCTTTTATCTGCCATAATATATAACTACTTAATATTTTTAATTGGTGATTATTTTCTGCTGTACACGCACACACTCTATTCACCCCCCTAGAGGTGCTCAACGGTCCTACAATTGGTATCAGAGCTAGGACTCTATTATCTGGCTTAACATCCTTAGAGTAGATCCTTATTATCAGTTGTTAACCTCTGATTCCAATTGCCTGCAATTGGTATCAGAGCAGGTGCTTGTTATATAGATATTTCTGCTCATACCAATTACTCCCACAATTTTTATATCATAGCAGGTTATATTCTAATATAACACTCTAGAGAGTACATATGGCAGCCGTGAAAATAATGTTCACACGTGAAGGGCAATCCACAAATAGACTTCCACTATTTGATGGAACGAACTATAGTTACTGGAAAACATGAATGAGTTTGTACCATAAGTCTCTAGACTTTGATTTATGGTCAATTGTTTGCAAGGGCTACAAAAAGCCTACTATCACCTCTATTCTTACTTCCTCAATTATTAACAAGCCTTATTATAGTTACACAGCAGAAGAGAAAAAGTTAGCTAGCCTTGATGTAAAAGCAAAGCATGCTTTCTATTGTGCTGTAGACTTCAATGTATTCAATCTCATTACTACTTGCACAACATCTCATAAAATTTGAAAACTTCTTGAAGCTACTTATGAGTGTAGGTACGAACGCAGTGCTAGCGACTCCAGAGAGGAGGATAGTCTTTATAATGATGCAGATGTGTGCATGATGGCATCGAGATTTAAGGTTCAACACAATCCTATATGAAAAAGAGCTTGTATGTGACAACTAAAAGAAGATAGGCCACATCAAAAAAGATTATAGTACTGCTAGAAAGGAGAGTCACTATAAACGATCAAACAAAGAAAGGTCGTCATCTCACAAGTACTCTACCACGAGCATATGGTGTGAAAGCGAAGCAAGCGATTCCGAAGAAGAAGAGAGACCTCGTCAAGCTACAAATATATGCTCAATGGCATTATCCAACAAGGTACAAGACAACTCTGTTCTTGAAGAGAATAATTCTCTTATGATGAGTTATCTGATACTTTCAGTGATCTATTGAAAGAACACAAGAAAGTATTAGATAAGTATAAGCAAGCTAGAAAGGATATTCTCTGCTATAAGCTTGAGAATGAAAAGCTTACTTGCTTATTGAATGATACTAGAAACACTTCTACTTCTGATAATTCTACTGAGATTTTCACACTTAAGTTTAGATTACATGAGGCACTTGAATGTATTGAGAAAAGCACTCAAGAAAATGCTAAACTTAAGGAGAAATTAGAATCAGAAAAGAAGTATTCTATTGCTTCATGTAGAATTGATGCTCTTTCTACTAAATATGATAAGATCTGTGCTAACTCTAAAAAGTTAGAGATTAGACTGGAAAAGTAGGTAGTACAACCTACGACTCAGTCTAACACAAGACACGTGACACATCACAAAATTACACATGACAGATCAACTAGAAAGCAAGCAAGCAAAGCTAAAGCTTCACACAACCATGCTTTCTATTACAAGTATCCACGTACATCATATCACACTACTGCATGTTCTCACACTGCCACATATAGCACCAATATTAATACTTTCTATCATTATTGTTGTATGAATGGACATGTTTCTAATCATTGTCAGATTAGAAACTTGCTGATATAAACTTGTGCAAATGGGTTTCCAAAGCTAACAAACGTGGATCCAAGTATTGGATACCAAATTCTTTACCTAATATTACAGGTAAAACTTCTTATATCAAATAGAACCATGGAACATGTTGGTGATTGCAAAGCTACAAAGGCCATCTTTCATGCAATTGCACCAACAGAAGTGTGGTCACTAGAACCACTTCAGTAACATACTTCCTAAATAGTTTTTAATATCTAGCATGATCTAGCATGTTCTTACTGATGTCTTTCTATTAGCTTTCATTGATACTTTTAAATTGTTTATTATTTGAATCAATGTGACACATAATCCTAGCTTGACTAGCTGTTTAGCTTAAATGATTAGTTCACACTATATAGTATTTTATTTTCTATTAGTGTGACACATTTATCTATGTATGCACTTTATTTTAGTTTTATTCTTAAAGCATGCATACCACTGTAGTCCATAGGAACTTAATTTTTTTGGATTAGTATTTTTTGACTCTTCGTCTTTAATATTTTTTAATGGTCACTTCTTATCGATTTGTCTTTAACATGTCGTATTTACTTTGATCAGTATTTTGTGAGTATGTATGTTTAGCACAAGTCTCTTTTACTCGAAAAATATATACATATATTTTTATGTTAACCTTGTGCTTACATAATATATTCATTATTGATTCTTATATCTTATTTCGATTAACTTCTTATGAATCAATTACATCGTTGTCTAATAAAGCATATTTATACATGTTCTTGATCTTGTGATAAATTTTCAAGGTTTATTAAGGATACATGAGTCTTCATATATTTTCATTTATATATTGCTCATATATTTTATTTATATATACTTTTGTATAAATATCTTTATAGGGGAATATTGAGTTTAGCTCAAGTTCTATATTATTTTGAAAAGTATTTAATTATACTTATTATCTTCAAACTTGTGCTTTGTCACGACCCGCACCCACTGTGAGGGAACGAGGACGTAACAACGCCCAGCCTACGCTACAGTGTCGGCGGTAGAACGCTGTTCTAAGTCACTATCTAACCAACCAATCACGCAATTATAAAATGTACTTGTCAAAATATCAACTCCGAACGGAGGACAAGTATAGATATAATGTAATCTCAATCACAGTCTAAGCACGATATGATAGCACAGAAGATTTTAACTAAGACTAAATAACATAAATAAATCCAACAACTAAGTAATATAATCTCAGACAATCTCAAAACATCATATCTCTACTTATATACAACTCCAGTTCTAAAACATGAAGACTAAACCAAGACATCTAGCTAATCTTTCGATCACTCCTGAGTTTTGGGGCCGTAGGTAGCTATGCCATCTCCTGGTCAGTAATATGTAGGGCATGTGTCCTCAGGGCAATCATCTGTAAAATTTACAACAGGTCCAGTCAGGACCGGAACGAGTACAACTCATCAAGAAAACCCAAGTAAATGACAGGAAACTATAAATCAGTTATAGACAGTTTTATTGATGAACATGGTGGTTTATATGCAGGTGATGGTATAGAGAAACATATAAGATATAAGGAAAGTAAGTAACTAAAATAAGAGCAGAATCATGGCAATGAAGACTGTGAAATAAATCTAGCTGAACTAGAGTAACATGATAAGTCCAGGCAGTAAATGTAAACCAAGTGTAATCCTATGTAAATCCAGTACGGGACGAATCTAATACAAGTTGAATCCAGTACAAGACGATTCTAGTCAGGGATCAAGAATCCAGGTGAGACCAGCTATACTCTAACAGTGTGTTTTAAAATATTGAGATCGACATGTAAACGGCTGTAGGTATCAGGCACATCTCTCACTGATCAGGCGAGAGATGGCTATGCTTCCAGTAGATTCCAGTTTGGTGATTCTAGATTTGGGGTATATCTACATGCCTTACTCAATATTTCCCCGCCCCGCAATGCAAGTAAATCCAGTACAAGATACGAGAATCAAGAGAGTCCAGCCAAATACGATGATACTAGTAATGATTCCAGAATGATTCCAGTATTAGAGGCCAGACAAAATGGTAAGTGTGTCGCATACATGAATCCAGAAATATCTATACGTGTGGTAACAGAGAATCACATAAAACTAACTAGAACTGAAGTACAGTAACTGACAAATAAATGAGAGAACTATCATAGAATGTACTCGCCTGATACTCTAAAAAAAGTAGTATAATGTCAGATGTCTGCACCGGAGTCACAATGTCCTAAATAGAGCAGTACAGGTTATAATGTGTTTAAAATAAGACAAATGATGTTTATGATGCAATCTATATGATTCTAGGCTATTCTAGGTCAAAGTCAACTCTAAGTCAAACCTGGTCAACTGTCTAGGTCAAACTTGGTCCAAGTCAAACTTGGTCAACTATGGGTCAACCCAAGTCAATACTCTAGTCAAACTAGGTCAATTGTTCACATCCAAACTAAATGTTGACTTTTGGTCAACTCTAGTCAAAGGGGTCAATATTAGACTGTTGGTCAATATCTAGGTCAGCTCTATGATATACTAACTCATTCTAACCCATAGGCTGACATAACTTAGGATGCCACATATACTATATCATATATATATCAATGTATATACATACACCCAAAGCCTATAGTCCTAGACATATATAAGCCTCTCCTATATATAACACATATATATCCTATAGATATACATGTTACATCAATTCTTAGGTATATCCTCCATAAGAACTCTCAACACAAACACATAGAGTATCATATATACTTCACATATAAATATACTTAACCTTAGATAACATGTGTTGAGTTAACTGAGAAAGAAAAGAATGAACATGGACAATTACAAGGGACTGCCAACATAAAATATGGTGTGCTATAATATAGGGGCTGAGAAGCTATGGTATCATGGACAGTTCTATAAGTCCAAGTGGACTGTAGAATAGGACATGGACAAAATAATGAAATTGGACAGATTTATAGCTCATGCACAATGTGCCAACTGGTACAAGAATAGGAGTGGACTGACTTGAAGCAAGGCTAGCATATGCTAACTGAAAAAGGACCTAGTATGGAAAATAGGTCTGTAATTACCTATCCTATACTAAGAACTCTGTTAACCTCATCCTTGGTACCTGTTGCATCAATGATATAGGCTACATAGGAGATGCAATAATGTCTCTGATAGCAGGATATACAAAAACGAAGTGCAGTTGGCTTATTAGTATGCAGGGCATCTAAGTGATTTGAATTTTACAATATGTGCAGTGATCTAAGGATGCAGAACAGAGTTAATCGTGTGTAGTGAAAGAAGAATGCAACATAGGAATGATGTATGCATTAGATAGGAATACAGGGCAATCAAAATGAATGCAGGTATGTATGCAATATGCAATAGTACGATGGAGTGGTTGAAAGAGTGAAATGCAGTCCCAGGTTTCAAACAGTGAAGAGTCAAGTACAATGGTGTGAGGATGTGAAGAGTTCTCAGTGTTAAAATTCAATTTTGTGTGTGTGTGTGTAGACACTGAAACTAGTGACAAAATCTCAGGAATTTAGTGGAGTGACAGGTTAATGACATGGGTGTCAATTTTAGGGTATATGGGTCTGTGATATGCTGTGTTTGTTCTCAGAAAATGGTATGACAGTGTGTTAAACTTTCAGATTTAAATGATGTGAAGAGTGAACTAAGTGTCAAGTGAAGGGTGTGTACAAATCAGTGTAAGGTATCCCAGGTTCTCAAGTTTAGAGTATACCACAGTCCCCAAATTGACAGTTTTAGTGAAAGAACATAGGGAGAAACTTGATTTCGAATTCAAACAACATCTCGAAATCACAATACTACTGCCAAACTCGAAAACAAACCCATACCCAACCTCAGGTTACATATATACACAGTTACATATATATTTGAAACTCAAACAAATCTATTTTAAACTCATTTGATTTCTGAAAACTTGGGATAGCACAGTATCAGTGGACAGGTTCAACCCTAGATTGACATTCGAAAATAACCATAAAATCCTGTTTTAGTCACACACGAGATTAGACACAATTGTATGTGTCAAGTGGGGGGGTGTTCTCGTGTCCAAATAATGGACACAAAGTGTCCAAATTGTGCAAAACAGGTTATGTCAGACTGTGTATACAGGCAGGCTCGTACAGCCGTGTCAAGCTCTCGTGGACACGACTCACTACACTAGACACCTCGTGCACGTGTCTAAGTGTTTATCAGGACTAGGAGAGTTTGTCCCATAGCCTGCATAGTGTCCACGTGGATCGTGTCGCGTGCACGAGATGCGTATCCGACGCGATTCTCGTATTCGTGCGGTCTGGGCACAATCCAGTACGAGTGAGATTTCTTACTAACCACTCGACGAAACCCGACCAAATTTTGTTAGTGTCGTGTCAGACACTAGGCGCATGTATCCACCAAAAATCAGGCCTTGATAGGCCGTGTCGTGTCCTGTGTCGAGCCCGTACAGCAGGGGACTGCACGGGCGCAGTGCTGTGTCCCGTGCGTGCATGTATGTCAATTTTGGACACGAGGATGCACAGAATCGTGCTCAGTCCTCAACATAATTAATCTACACATATAGAGCTTCGAAAACATGTAATTAGTTTTGGAAAATACAAAAATTCATTTCATTGCGATATTTTGTCGAACACGTAAGCATACATAGAGACACGTGTCTGATACGGACACCAAACGGACACAAAATCCTACCAAACTCGAGGGACAGCTAGGGGACTCCTAGATCTAGCCCTAAATGCAAAGAAAACAGAATTTTAAATCAATTTGGTGAGTTTTACCTATAGGTGCAAAAAGCATGAAAAAGCTCCAAATGGGGGATTCTTCCTCGCTAGCCAAATGCTCCCAAATTGTCCCAAAGCTGGGATTAAACCCCACAATCAAAAAATAGGAGAGTATTAGGTTCTAATGCAAGAAACTAGGATTAAAAAGGAATTAAAATGAATTTATGGGAATTTTTGGGAAGGGGAAAAATACCTTTCTTTTCCTATGTGTTGAAATAAAATAAAAGAGGCAAGCCCTAATGAGTAAGTGTTTATATAGGGTGGGAATCCCTATGTGGCTGTTCACTTAGGATTTGATTAGGGTTAGGGTGTCAAATCATGGGCCATGGGCCAAGTCACAAGTCATTAAGTCCTTAATCACAAGTCCTTTCATTAAAACCACAAACCATGAAATAATTTCACTTAAACTAATCCTCTCATTCTAAAACTAATCTCTAATGACTAAAATGAGTTAACTAAAGCCAGACTAGGGTTACCATAGATAGGGTTAGCTTCTAGGCTAGTCCACTAGGTCTCAACAAGTCAAGGTCAAACTAGAATTCACCAATTCACTAAATCATCAAATAATTCAAATAAGTCAAAATGACCAAATTACCCCTAGGCTAAAAATGATAATTAAATCATCCTAATGACGTGGTTAGGCTCTAGGTCATGCAGTCTCTAGGGTTTCACTAGCAGCACGTCAAAATCACAAGTCATGACTTAAACTAATTTTTAAATAGTTTAAAAATTACCATAAATCATAATGTGAAACAAATATCAATAATTAATAATTATACTTACAAAATTTCAAAATTACCCTTACCTGGAAAACTGGGTGTTACAATCCTACCCCCCTTAGAAAAATTTCGTCCTCGAAATTAAGATGATCGTACCCCTACTAGGTCAAACACCCAATCAATCAAAGTCGAAGCAACACAATCCTGCTGGTCGTGATTTTACAGTCTCGAACATGGTTGCTACACTATCTAACAATCAAAACAATATCCTGGCAGGTACTAATGTAATCACACAGAAAAGTAGGAAAGAAGAATGAGAAGGACAAACCTGCTAACCCATCACCTGTAGCGTCGGTCTCCTCGACCGCCATCACAAAAGCTCCACCCCTCTGGTGCTGAGCTAAAGGTGGCCTAGCTCCCTCAAAAGGAGGTGCAAAGGGACAGTCCATCTTCTGGTGGGCTTCAGACCAACATGAATAGCAAACATTCAGCCTCTTTCTATACTGCTCCCTGGTGTGTCCCAACTTTCTGCAGTAGGAACAACTGATCGTCTTCGGGTCTTGACCCCGATACTGATGCTGCACCTGCTGAACCATCACTGGTGCCCGGGTCTACTGAATCTGTACGTGAGGCCTCTTGGCCTGGCCTCCGCTGCTGCCACCACTCTGGAAGTCACGACCCCTATTCAGCTTCAACCCTAGGTCGTCCTCCGCTGCCATCATCGCAGAAAATATCTCCACAAAGGTAGCGTTCCGGTCACTCTTAGTCAGCGATCGAACCTCCCTAATCAATCCTCGGTAGAACTTTCTCGCCTTTGTCTTCTCTATCAAGTCATCTATGAACCGGGCCAATCGATAGAACTCCCCGGCGTACTCAGCAACCGTCTGGTTTCCCTGAACCAGACCCTCAAACTGTGCCTCTATGCCTCCCAAGGCCACATCAGGAAAGAACTGCTCCTTGAACAGTTCCTTGAACTGGGCCCAAGTCTGGCCCTCAACTCCCACCCTGGGATCTGTTTGGTACCACACATGGGCTAAGTCCTGCATCTGACTGCCCGCCGCCTCGATATGGAGTCAATCTGGTATCTCTGCTAGCCTGAATATCTCCTCGATATGCTCTATCCAGTCGTCTGCATAATGGATGCCCTCTGTGCCCAGGAACTCTCTAGGATGCATCTTCTGGAAGTCCTGGATATCCTTCTTCTTCCGGCGAGGCTGCTGCTGCTCCCCCTGAGCAGTCACCATCTCTACAGTAGTACGGACTAGCTGATGTTCCTCGTCAATCCTCTGACGGAAATCATTAGTCTGTCGCTGCTGCTGCTGCTGCTGCTGATGAGATGCCAGAATCCTCTCCACGAAAGAGAATAGATGAGCAGCATCTACCATCCCCGGAGGTGGAGGCTGCTGCGGTGGAAGGATCTCAGGAAGCACCAGGCTCTGCCTCCTAGATGGTGGAGGTGCTCCTCCGAAAGCTGCTGAAATACCCACCAAAGCTGGCATGACCGGGGCTGTGGTACCGGGAATTGGCTGCTGAAGGTGAGAGGTGGCAGACCCCTCTACAGCGTCCCCCGATCCTGGGCAATGTGATCTCGTCTCAACCATCCGGGAGACACATATCAAACAAGAAATCAATACTGAGATAGAAGCGATAAATCAAGAGAGGACAATTAACTTCAAGGAAGACAATCAGCAAGATGTATAGATGGTATGAATCGAAACAGAATTTTTCCTAACTGTGATTGAGTGCCTCTCCGTTAAAGCCTATCCCTTAATCCTATCGCAGGCTTGCGGCAGTACAACTAAGTCGCCATACTACCACGAAATTGCACTAATGTGACTCTCGACCTGCATGGGCCACCACTAAAAACGTGTCACGACCCGCATCCACTGTGAGGGTACGAGCACTTAACAACGCCCATCCTACGCCGCAGTGTCGGCGGTAGAACGCTGTTCTAGGTCACTATCTAACCAACCAATCACGCAATTATAAAATATACTTGTCAAAATATCAACTCCGAACGGAGGACAAGTATAGATATAATGTAATCTCAATCACAGTCTAAGCACGATATGATAGCACAGAAGATTATAACTAAGACTAAATAACATAAATAAAACCAACAACTAAATAATATAATTTCAGACAATCTCAAGACATCATATCTCTACTTATATACAACTCCAGTTCTAAAACATGAAGACTAAACCAAGACATCTAACTAATCTCCCGATCACTCCTGAGTGTCGGGGCCATAGGTAGCTAAGCCATCTCCTGGTTAATAATATGTAGGGCATGTGTCCCCAGGGAAATCATCTGTAAAATTTACAACAGGTCCAGTCAGGACAGGAACGAGTACAACTCATCAAAAAAACCCAAGTAAATGACAGGGAACTATAAAGCAGTTATAGACAGTTCTATTAATGAACATGGTAGTTTATATACAGGTGATGGTATAGAGAAACAGATAAGATACAAAGAAAGTAAGTAACTAAAATAAGAGCAGAATCATGGCAATAAAGACTGTGAAATAAATCTAGCTGAACTAGAGTAACATGATAAGTCCAGACAGTAAATATAAACCGAGTGTAATCCTATGTAAATCCAGTACGGGACGAATCTAATACAAGATGAATCCAGTACAAGACGATTCTAGTCAGTGATAAAGAATCCAGGTGAGACCAGTTATACTCTAATAGTGTGTTTTAAAATATTGAGATCGACATGTAAACGGCTGTAGGTATCAGGCACATCTCTCACTGATCAGGCGAGAGATAGCTATACTTCCAGTAGATTCCTGTTTGGAGATTCCAGATTTGGGGTATGTCTACATGCCTTACTCAATATTTCCCTGCCCCGCAATACAAGTGAATCCAGTACAAGACACGAGAATCGAGAGAGTCCAGCCAAATACGATGATACTAGTAATGATTCTAGAATGATTCCAGTAATAGAGGCCAGACAATATGGTAAGTGTGTCGCATACATGAATCCAGAAATATACATACGTGTGGTAACAGAGAATCACATAAAACTAACTAGAACAGAAGTACATTAACTGACAAATAAATGAGAGAACTATCAGAGAATGTACTCGCCTGATACTCTGAAAAGAGTAGTGTAATGTCAGATGTCTGCACCGGAGTCACAATGTCCTAAATAGAGCAATACAGGTTATAATGTGTTTAAAATAAGACAAATGATGTTTATGATGCAATCTACATGATTCTAGGCCATTCTAGGTCAAAGTCAACTCTAAGTCAAACCTGGTCAACTGTCTAGGTCAAACTAGGTCCAAGTCAAACTTGGTCAACTCTGGGTCAACCCAAGTCAATAATCTAGTCAAACTAGGTCAATTGGTCACATCTAGACTAAATGTTGACTTTTGGTCAACTCTAGTCAAAGGGGTCAATATTAGACTATTGGTCAATATCTAGGTCAGCTCTATGATATACTAACTCATTCTAACCCATAGGCTGACATAACTTAGGATGCCACATATACTATATCATATATATATCAATGCATATACATACACCCAAAGCCTATAGTCCTAGACATATATAAGCCTCTCCTATATATAACACATATATATCATATAGATATACATGTCACATCAATTCTTAGGTGTATCCCCCACAAGAACTCTCAACACAAACATATAGAGTATCATATATACTTCACATATAAATATACTCAACCTTAGATAACATGTATGGAGTTAACTGAGAAAGGGAAGAATGAACATGGACAATTACAAGGGACTGCCAACATGAAATATGGTGTGCTATAATATAGGGGCTGAGAAGCTATGATATCATGGACAGTTCTATAAGTCCAAGTGGACTGTAGAATAGGACATAGACAAAACAATAAAATTGGACAGATTTATAGCTCATGCACAATGTGCCAACTGGTACAAGCATAGGAGTGGACTAACTTGAACCAAGGCTAACATATGCTAACTGGAAAAGGACCTAGTATGGGAAATAGGTCTGTAATTACCTATCCTATACTAAGAACTCTGTTAACCTTATCCTTGGTACCTGTTGTATCAATGATATAGGCTACATAGGAGATGCAATAAAGTCTCTAATAGCAGGATATACAAAAACGAAGTGCAGTTGGCTTATTAGTATGCAGGGCATCTAAGTAATTTGCATTTTACAATATGTACAGTTATTTAAGGATGCAGAACAGAGTTAATCGTGTGTAGTGAAAGAAGAATGCAATATAGGAATGATGTATGCATTAGATAGGAATGCAGGGCAATCAAAATGAATGCAGGTATGTATGCAATATGCAATGGTATGATGGAGTGGTTGAAAGAGTGAAATGCAGTCCCAGGTTTCAAACAGTGAAGAGTCAAGTACAAGGGTATGAGGATGTGAAGAGTTCTCAGTGTCAAAATTCAGTTTTGTGTGTGTTTAGACACTGAAACTAGTGACAAAATCTCATGAATTCAGTGGAGTGATAGGTTAATGACATGGGTGTCAATTTCAGAGTAGGTGGGTCTGTGATATGCTGTGTTTGTTCTCAGAAAATGGTATGACAGTGTGTTAAACTTTCAGATTTAAATGATGTGAAGTGTGAATTAAGTGTCAAGTGAAGGGTGTGTACAAATCAGTGTAAGGTATCCCAGGTTCTCAAGTTTAGAGTATACCTCAGTCCCCAAATTGACAGTTTTAGTGAAAGAACATAGGAAGAAACCTGATTTCGAATTCAACCAACATCTCGAAATCACAATACTACTGCCAAACTCGAAAACAAACCCATACCCAACTTCAGGTTACATATATACAAAGTTACATATATATTTGAAACTCAAACAAATCTATTTTAAACTCATTTGATTTCTGAAAACTTGGGATAGCACAGTATCAGTGGACAGGTTCAACCCTAGATTGACATTCGAAAAAAACTATAAAATCCTGTTTCAGTCACACACGAGGTTAGACACACATGTATGTGTCAAGTGGAAGGTGTTCTCGTGTCCAAATCGTGTAAAATAGGTTGTGTCAGACTGTGTATACAGGCAGGCTCGTGCAGCCGTGTCAAGCTCTCGTGGACACGACTCACTACACTAGACACCTCGTGCACGTGTCTAAGTGTTCGTCAGGACTAGGAGAGTATGTCCCATAGCTTGCACAGTGTCCACGTGGATCGTGTCGCATGTACGAGACGCATATCCGACGCAATTCTCGCGTTCGCATAGTCTGGGCACAATCCAGTGCGAGTGAGATTTCTCACTAACCACTAGACGAAACCTGACCAAATTTTGTGAGTGTCGTGTCAGACACTAGGTGTACGTGTCCACCAAAAATCAGGCCTTGAGAGGCCGTGTCGTGTCCTGTGTCGAGCCCGTACAGCAGGGGACTGCACGGGCGCAGTGCTGTGTCCCGTGCGTACGTGTGTGTCCAATTTTGGACACGAGAGTTCACAGAATCATGCTCAGTCCTTAGCATAATTAATCTACACATATAGAGCTTCGAAAACATGTAATTTGTTTTGGAAAATTTGAAAATTCATTTTATTGCGACATTTCGTCGAACATGTAAGCATACATAGAGACACGTGTCCGATACGGACACCAAACGGACACGAAATCCTACCAAACTCGAGGGACAGCCAGGGGACTGCTAGATCTAGCCCTAAATGCCAAGAAAACAAAATTTTAAATCAATTTAGGGAGTTTTACCTATAGGTGAAAAAAGCATAAAAAAGCTCCAAATGGGGGATTCTTCCTTGCTAGCCAAATGCTCCCAAATTGTCCCAAAGCTGGGATTGAACCCCACAATCAGAAAATAGGAGAGTATTAGGTTCTAATGCAAGAAACAAAGATTAAAAAGGAATTAAAATGAATTTATGGGAATTTTTGGGAAGGGGAAAAATACCTTTCTTTTCCTATGTGTTGAAATGAAATAAAAGAGGCAAGCCCTAATGAATAATTGTTTATATAGGGTGGGGATCCCTATGTTGCTGGTCACTTAGGATTTGGTTAGGGTTTGGGTGTCAAATCATGGGCCATGGGCCAAGTCACAAGTCATTAAGTCCTTAATCACAAGTCCTTTCATTAAAACCACAAACCATGAAATAATTTCACTTAAACTAATCCTCTCATTCTAAAACTAAACTCTAATGACTAAAATGAGTTAACTCAAGCTAGACTAGGGCTATCATAGCTAGGGTTAGCTTCTAGGCTAGTCCACTAGGTCTCAACAAGTCAATGTCAAACTAGAATTCACCAATTCACTAAATTATCAAATAATTCAAATAAGTCAAAATAACCAAATTACCCCTAGGCTAAAAATGATAATTAAATCATCCTAATGACATGGTTAGGCTCTAGGTCATGCAGTCTCTAGGGTTTTACTAGCAGCACGTCAAAATCATAAGTCATGACTTAAACCCATTTTTAAATAGTTTAAAAATTATTAAAAATCACCAAAAATCATAATGTTAAACAAATATCAATAATTAATAATTATACTTACAAAATTTCAAAATTATCCTTATCTGGAAAACTGGGTGTTACATGCTTACCTCATAATTTAACTATTGATTTCTTTGAACAAATTTGTGTTCTTTACTTTATTAGCTTCTTCTTCAAAGCCTCTCTTAAATGACATTTTTCTTAGCTTTTGGTTAACATTTTGGATACATGACTCGTATTTGAATTATTTCATGTATGCAACTATATATATATATATATATATATATATATATATATAATATATTTATATATATTAGTAGTCTCCTAATTTTTGATATTTATTTGGTTTATATCTTTAAGTTGGGATTTTGAGAAGAAATATTTATTAATGTCTTGCTCATGATTATTTGTGAGTGTTCTTTTACGATCATTTGTTTTATCTTGATATTTTTATTGGTGCACACTTATGCTATATATTTATCTCTATAGTGCACTATGAAAACTTTTTGAAAACTAGTTTTTAGTATCTTAATCTTGATGATCATTCCTTGTTCATTCTTTGGGGATTTACTTATCTTATATTTAGGAGTTCTGGATTTCGATGCTGATTGATGATACTGTATATATTCCTTTAAATCTAAGTTCTTTAAAGTAGAGATCATTTTGGGTACAAGCCTAAAGTGACACGGTGTACTAGTCTTCGGACTACCGCTAGCTGGGAATTGGCCCCTATAGCTAACCCAAAGTGATCAATACTTTATAGACTTCAGATTTATTAAGGTCTACTTGCAACAATTATGTAGTTCTGGATCCAAGGCACTTAACCCAGTCCCCTAGATACTAGAATATGTCAGCATATCTAGGCCCTATATTTTGATTTATAAATGCTTTATATGTTATCCAATGTTTTTGTAGCATATATAAGGATACAAGTAATGGATACATCTTATGCTTATAGCTACAAATGATTTGATTTTTTTGTTGTTGTTTGAGATCTTTCGATTTCAGTAGATGCACTTATTTTTGTATTCTCTAAAATGATATACAATCTTGGATTGATCTCAACTCTAAGCAAAGAGATATGGATTTCATGTTTAGATTTGGACTTTCATTTTGATGGACAATATTATCTTTTTATATTTTTCACAAAAGGTAACATATGTTGATCTAACTTTTCTATTGTGAGATTTTATTGCATAGATCAAGTTATGTCATCTTTTGACTTATATGATTATTTATCGTATTTTATTTTATATATGCTAAATTGAAATATCTTTTTGATTGTTTCATTATAAGTGTTCATTTAATGCATATTATCTCTTTTGTCTAAAAATGATTGTTTTTCGTATTCATGATATTTTTTAAGATTTTATTATTCTCTTCTTATTCAAGTTACTAACTGCCTATAGCAGTAATTCTTTGTTGGGGAGATGTCAGTTTAATTTCTCTCTCTCAAAGCGTTTCTTTTCTTTAAGCCTACGATTGATACCGTGCTACGGCTTTAAAAGGGAAGAAATAAACTTTGATAAGAAGACCTAATATTTTGATAAATTAGTTTCCTACATCTGGAAATATTTTTTGTTTTTCTGTCAATACTATTAATTTTGGATATAGCTATGTAAAGGGGGAGCAGTTAATTATTTCAAGTCAATTATTCCCCTAACATGCCATATATCTAGAATACTATTTTTTTCTAGACATTTATCTATTATTGTTTTTATTTACTTAAAATGGGCTATGGATCTTTTATTAAAGCTATTTTCGTGATACAAAAGTTTTAAATCGTTAGTTGTGAGTCTGAGCACTAAACGGACGCGTTCGAACATTCACTAGGACAATTTTTTTATAGTGAATTCCGTATTTCAAATGTCTTCTAATTTTTTTAATCTGTCCGTTACTCGAATACCATTATTAAGGCAATTTTCAAAAATTTACTGTCTTGAAATCATTTTTGTTATTTGAATATATATTTTTCATTGTAGTCATATTTTGTTTGTTCATCTTTAAGCATTTGATATATTTTTTTTACTTGCCTAAAGATGATATTTGTTTCAAGTTTAGAACTTTATATGTATTTGATCAAAGGAAAGAAATATGCATATCTTGGATATTTCTTAGATCTTGTGATTATTTATTTTATCTATTTTTGCATATAAATTACTTTGGAACTAGATACACATATTTTAAGGGGGAGCAAATTAATTGTTTCAATTCTTTTATGCCCTTAATATGTGGTATACCTAGTTCATCATGGAGATATATTCTTTTAATTAAAATATCTTGTTGATTTGTTAATAATTTTTTATTTTGGTAAGTTTATGAGAAAATATATGATTATTATTATTTATTTATTTTTAATTTGCTCATTTTATGAGTTTGTAAAAGTTATATTGCCAAATATATTTAATTATCCTTATTGATAATTCCTTTGAGATTAAATTGATTTGGCATTTCTTATTGAGATTTTATCTCAAAGTTCATGATTATCTATACTTAGACTGATCATACTTTGTGGGGGAGCATTCAAGTCGACTGAAATTCTCCTTCTCAAGTATTTTGTCTTCATTACCTTCATGTTTATCTAGTGGATATTTATTTATCATGCTAAGATAATTGAGTTCAAATGCATGAACTTTGGTATAGATTTTGCATAGATTCTAGTATATCTATTTTTTCTAATAAGTATACTCTTTATGGAATTGATTCACTAATTTGTATGGGCAAATTGTGAATCATATTTTTTTATGATCATTATTAAAAGTCTTATTTTTCTATATTTGGTATTTTATATCTAGATTTGTGAATTTTTTTCATGGATTATTTATGACCAATGATTGATTTCTACTATATTGGTATCTACCTTTTATTAAAAGCCTTTATTGGTTTCCTTCAAAACTAGAGTTATATTCTTTCTTAAATTGTGTTTTGAATGTTTTGTTTCAAATATTCTCCAAATTGTTATTCATGATTATTTATATCTTCCTTTTGTTATGATTAATTTTTTTATCTTATTATAGGGAGCTTATTTTTTTGATCATGTCAACGGGGGAGAATAAGTTTAAGTTAACAAACAATATTTTAGTAATATGTGTTTATTAGTGATATATGCATCTATTGTATCTATATTTAAACTTAACCGATTTGTCATAATAAAAAAAGGGGAGATTGTTAGTCCAATGATTATATCATGTTTTTGAATATGGCTAATCAATTAAGTTTAACTAGTGATGTCACTAATATTCATGTAATCACTATCATGTTGCTACTTAAACTTAGCATTCTACTATAAACTTAGCATTGTCCTAAATGGTCTATATCATATTGCTATGGTTGTATCATACTACATCATATTATTTTGTTCATCTAACATGTACTTGTAGACAAGCAGTAAGCATGATCAAACCAGGACATATGCAACGAATAATTATTGATGGGCCAAAGATGGCATAATATAAGAAGATTTCTCTAAACCGCCTAACAACCTATCCGGGGCCTCGTATCGGTGGTTCCGTTGCCCGGTCAACGGACGGAGGTCGAGGGGGAAACGCCTCCCGTGGGGGTTTGGGGGCGAAGCCCCCGAAAGGTATTCAGATTTCCAGATCTGTTTATCTTTGGACGATTATCGTCAAGGAAAAATGAGTCTGCTCAAATGTCAGGAGAAAGGCTTCATCAAATGGGCTATTAGTTTTCATATTTATTCTGTATTTTTCCTTTTATTGAGTATAAAAAAAATATGAGATTGATTGGATCGGTACTGGCTTAGGTCTTTCTCAGTCTACAAACAAAAATAAGCCTACCTACTTATCCCAAAAATCCACAATTTCGAAAAGCCCAAAACCTATGCAAATTTGGTTCATACCTTACTGTTCTGACCCAACAGAACTCTGACAGAACTTTGACCGAGTTCGGTCCGAGTTCGGCCCGAGTTCGGTCTGGGTAAATTCGAAATACAGTTTCTACCAAATTTGCATCCAACATTCGTATGCAAAATTCTAGCATCCGAACTCTGCCCGAGTTCGGTCCCCCCCAAAATACTATAAATAGACTTGAGATTATCCTTCATTTCAATCATCAAATTGTATCTCTTCTCTTCTCTATCTAAAGTGTTTTGAGCTTTTTACTTTCATATCTAAGCCTTTACGACTCTTAGCCAAGCTAGTACAATTTTTGTTTAATCTAGAATTTGGTGTTGAAGAGTTGTATCGAAAGCCGTACTCAGAAAACGTTCTAGTTTTCCAATTTCCTTCTGGAGCCGGTCGTGCGCTAGTCACCAAGCACGCTATTGTGAAGTCGGTCGTGCACTTGTCACCAAGCACGATGTTGTAAGAGTTGCAAGTGCTCAGTTAAAGCTTGTGCCATAGTGGATTAACAGCGAGCAAGAGTACTCGCGACTGGACTAGTCCTCTCATAGGGAAACCAATATACATCATGGTGTTCACTGAGTTTGAATTCTTGACTCTTGCTTTACCGCATTTTATTTACCGTCTTTTATCTGCCATAATATATAACTGCTTAATATTTTTAATTGGTGATTATTTTTTGCTGCACACACATACACTCTATTCACCACCCCTCTAGAGGTGCTCAACGATCCTACATAAGTCAGTTATCAAAATTGGTTCGACCATGGATATATAGGCCAAAAGTTCCAACGACAAAAAGGACTATTACCCTAACCTGTTTGTGCCATCTGAGAGATCAACCATTTGGTTCGATCAATTTCGATACCGAAAAATTTGTCTGAATAAATCGATAAATTTTATTGTTCTATCAGAATATGTTGAAACCTTTGAAAACTTAGGACTCCAAGACTTTTTAGAGACTTCGAGTCAAATCTATAAAAATGATACCCATATATTTTATTACAATTTGCAAGAAGCAGACGGCAATATTATTCTTGTGTCAACGGCAATAAATTTAAATTCAACTCGGCAGACTTGAGTGAATATTTCCATATGCCTGACAACAACAATGCTCTAATCAATATTAACAAAGGTTAATTTCTTGCTGACATGACACTTGAGTCGTTCAAGGTTGCGTTGTGTCATCCGAGTCTGGTTCCTCGATCTCGGTTGGTCATACGTCACCTGAAACAGCAATTCTATGAACTCCATCGTATTATTTATTCATCTTTGCTACCTAAGGCGGGATCCACTAACGAGATCAACTTCTTAGAGTTATCTACTATGTACCATATCCATTTTGGCATCTCATTCTCTTTTTCCAAGACCATGATATTTGGCATGGTCAGTTGTCAGAGGGCAAGCCACAACCTTCTTTATCCTATGCATCTGGCGGTGATCTTCTAGAAATTTGGTATTGATTCAGACCTTTGTCCTGTCTCTGGATCGCCTTCTGAGCTGTTTAGGTCTAGGAAGTACCCTTACCATCCACTTCCATCCGATGGGGCTCCATCTTCACCTGATCCAGCCGCAGCTCCAGCAGATGCTCCAGCCCATTCAGGTCCATGCCATCACTTTGACGAGCTCTATCAGAGGTTTGATGCTTTTGTCACTCTCCAGGGACAGTAGCGTCAGACCTATTTGACTCGTTTTGCCGACGTTGAGTTTTGTCATATTTTTTAGGCCCAGGTCTTGAGAAACGCCATCCCTCTGCTCCAGCTCCGATCCTCCATCACCTTGGTTTTGACGGCCAAATACTCGAGGATCATCCCACTTTTGAATTCTTCGATCCGCCGACAGCTTATGTTGTTCCACAGCCTCCTACTGATGCCCCGGGTGATGATGTTGATGTTTGATTCAGTCTTTGGATTAGTATTTTGTGGACTTGTTTTGGTGGATGATGATCTTGTAGTGACACTTTTGTTATTTTCTTTTTGGACTATCTTATTTGTAGCACTATTTTATGTTTATGCACTACTTGGACTTCAGTTGTAGTTGTTTGGTTTTATCTATTACTCCTATTTTTTTTTTGTACTGCTACTACTGATGTTATCATACTTGAGATGTTGGCTTGTTAGTTCGTATCATATTTTGGATATTACTATGTTTTTTCTTTGTTGTTGTGGAATCATAAATTGCGGGGGAGCCGTATTTTGCGTACATGACAAAAGGGGAGAAAGAGCATATACCAAATTTTTTTCGATTCAGAACAAGTCAGGTATATATTTCAAAATTACATATTATTTTTTTATATTTTGGTATAGACTCAAAGTTTGTCAATTATCAAAATGGGAGAAATATCAGTATAGGTAGCCAGCAGCAGAAGTAGCCATTACAGCAGCAGTAGCAGCAATAATAGCCATTACATCTGCAGCAAAAGTAGCCATTGGAGGAGCAGCAGATTACGTAGTATAGGTAGTAGCTAGCAGTACTAGTAGTGTGATTGTGTGTGTGTGTTATAGGTAAGTGTCATTTGGAGAGGTTCCATATGGGTATGGAGAAGGTATCACATGTTCATATGGTGTAGTAGGATGTGGGTATTGATATATATGTACATAGGTAATCATGGATACTAGTATCATAGGTAATGCATATAGTCTATTAGGATATAAGCTAGGGTATCTTGATATACCATGGAATTTAATGCATAGAGTCTTGGTAAGAGTATATGGTATATGGGTATAAGATATGGTATGAAAATGTACCTAGATGTTTAGGGATATGTGTAATGGCATAGGTAATAGACATTATGCATATATATATATATATATATATATATATATATATATATATATATATATATATATTATATATATATATATATATATATATATATATATATTTATATATATATATGTATATATATATATATATATATATATTTTTTATATATATATATACATATATATATATATATATATATATATATATATATATATATATATATATATATATATATATATATATATATATATATATATATATATATATATATATATATATATATATATATATATATATATATATATATATATATATTTTATATATATATATATATTTTTTTTTTTTTTTTTTTTTTTTTATATATATATATTTTTATATATATATATATATATATATATATATATATATATATATATATATATATATATATATATATATATATATATATATATATATATATATATATATATATATATATATATGGATATATAAAATATATATATATATATATATATATATATATATATATATATATATATATATATATATATATATATATATATATATATATATATATATATATATATATATGGATACATAGTGATATTAGCTAGTATGGCTAATACCTTCAAGGTATAGACCTATAAACAAGGTATTGACCTAGTTTGACTTTTAAGACATAGTTTTGACCTAAAAACCATATTTTAACTTAGTTAATCATTCTAAAACACCAATTGACATTGATATTTTATATTTAGGTTAGTGTGACTCCAGTTTGGACCTGATCCTCGTACACTGCTCAGGACCACAGGCGAGTACATTCTCTGACAGTTTTATTATATTGATGATTACTATGATATTAGTATTGTAGTGTTATACCTAATTCATGGCATGATGGTTACACGGGCTAGTATTTTCATACCTGTCTTGAGGAGTCATGATTAGATCTATCGTAGAAGCCGAGGGATGGGGAAGTATTGGTTAATTATGTGATCATACCCTATATACTTCTGCATAGCTCACCCTCACCTCGTGTATGGTGTAGCTTTATCTTATTATCTACTTTCATAGCTTTCTATATATGACTGGCCTGATCTTACCCCAATCCGGTCACGTAATAAACTAATATTTCAAGGCACATAGTCGTTGTTCATTCTCTATTCCAGTTATTACCTGCTAATACATTCATTCTCATGTTTACTTACAGTTTATTATTGCATGTGACATGATTAGCTGTTTACCTATTTTTCTTATTATTCTAGCATTACTTTCCATCTTATATTTCCATTACTTATTGTTCTTATAGCTCTTGTTAATTTAATGGAACTGATATCAGTTTATGTGCTTCGCTCCAATCCAGAGTGGATAACATTTTTTAGAGGATCTCGATGACTTTTATCCCACATATTATGGACCATGAGTAGATCATGGATATATCCAGGAGCCTCCAGAGGTGCCAGTTTCTGTAGAGAAGACACTGCTAGCAGTGACTTAGCTAGCATTAGCATGTTAGTACTGGATTTGTTTTCAGCCTCTCAGACATTGAGTTGCTATTATTGAGGCTATGTTGATGTTGAGATACCTAGACTCTTAGACTTTTTGATGTTGTTTTGAGATGCATATTTCTAGACTTCTCTGGGATTCTTATTTCATATCATTATCGTGCCATTTATATCCTTTATAGTCTATCGTGATTGAGTATGGATATTATCATTATATTGTCCTCCTTTTGGAGTTGAGATATCATTATTGACAGATTATGATGTATATTCATGAGATGTTGATAGTTAGTATTGTTGATCTAGACAACGTTCTACCTCGTTGTTACGGCGTAGACTGGACGTTGCCATGCACTTGTACACTTATTTCGGGTGCGGGTCATGATATATTTTTGTGGTGGACCATGCAGGTCTTGAGGTCGCAACTAGTGCGGTATCGTAGTGGTGCTTAGACTTAGAGCGCTACTATGAGCCTTCTATTGGATATAGGTTATAGGCTATAGTTGAGAAATACTCAATCACAATTAGGAAACTTCCAATCTGTTTGATTTTCACTCCTAGTTCTTTTGTATATTATTTTTCGAATTTAACTGTCCTTCTTTGAGAAAATCTTATCTTATGCCATATTGACTTCCTTTGTTTGATCTATCTTCAGGATGCCACCGAAGACTAGATCCTACCGCTATGGACCCACAACAGCTACTGAGAGGTCTATTATCTCTCGACCCCATACTCGTGCAGCAGGAGTTGTTCCTCCTACCTCTCTTATCCATGTGGGTGTTTCAGCCGCGTTTAGGGGGTCCTCCTCCACCTATTCGAAGAACTATTCCTATGGATTCAGAGGGTCTTTCTTTGCCACTTCCACTGCCAACTGAGGCAACGTAGATATTTACATTATTCTGGAAGGAGATAGAGGCTTAAAGGGCCCAGACTAAGGCACAACATCGACATACCGAGGTGATGCGCTAGGGTATCAAGAGTTCCCACCATTTGTCTTTAGATGTAGTCGAGAGGGTGACACTCCTCCAGCCTCAGGTTGTTCTATGTCAACTTGTCCAGCAGTAGTCGAGGCCAGGTACCATAGTGGACTTTGAGATGATGTCACCTCGGGGTTCAAGGGTACCGAGGGAATACTCTACATTGGTGATTGGTTAGAGGATATAAAAAGGATCCTGTAATTGGCTCAGATTCCTAAGAGCTTACAGATCGAGGCGGCCGACAGCCAGTTGTCACTACCATATTTCCAGAGTAGGGGTATTTTTGTTATTTTATATTATTTATATAGTAGGTATTTTTTACTAGTTAAATGTGATGGTTGTTTACGAAAAACAAAAGAGGGTTTGATTTCTATAAACTGAGAGAGAGTACAAAAAGAATATAATTAATTTCTGGGGAAGTACAACTATAGGAATCTGATCAGAAGACGATCACTTTATCCATTGGATGATGTGGTATCAAAGACACGAGCCTATGGGGAATGCAACAACACTTTAGCAGGAGATTATGATCATTCGTGATGATTTGAGACTGATTTGAAACTCTATTTATAGAGTTCTTAAAATAAATGTTTAGCAGTTATTCTGGGTTACGCACACTTCAGGTTACATGCCTCATGTTCACTTGTGCAAGCGGTTACACAAACTTTTATGGACGCGTAGCATCGTTTGATTGAGATTCGCATGGTCGTGGACAGGGTAGTGGGCACGTTCTACAAAGTTAGTGGTTTGTGTGCCACACCACCCTGCTCTGGATAATATTTGATCACCTTGTAGGAGCTTCATCAGGTTACGCGAAGCGCAATGTAGCAACTTGCACGAGCGGTTGCACCAACTGTTGTGGATACGTGGCATCATTTGAGTGAGATACGCATGGTTGTGAGCAATATAATGGACACGTTCTACGAAGTTAGTAGCTTGTGCACCACGTCACCCTGCTCTGGACGATCGTATTGCGCGAGCTTTATCAGGTTGCGCAGGGATGCAACCTAGCAAATTGCGCCTGGGTTCAACCTCGCGCAACCTGACATGTTGCGTAAACTGCTGGCTGACCAAATCTTCTCGAGCACCATGTTGTACGAGATTCGAACAGATTTTGCTTGATATACGTTCTGTCAGTTGTCAGGCAATGATGATGCCGTTACAGCTTCTCGAAGAAGTACGCCACGTGGCTCTCGCGTAGCCTAAGATTGGCACAACCTGAGATGTGCACAACCTGATGTAGGGCAACTTGATGTAGGCACAACCTGATATAGGCACAACCTGATATGGCGTAACCTGATATGGTGCAACCTATTGATAGGGTGAGTAGCATAACTTAATTTTTTGCCTCTACAAGACCCCTTTCAAAGTTTTCAAAATTTGAAAAGACTTCAAGGTTTCGAAATACTTTGAATTAGAAATAACTGTGTCTAAGTTGCGCCAGTCAACTCGAGCCCGATTCTTTAGCATAGATTGCGTAACTGTTTAGGCTATAAATAGCCGTTCCCTTCGAGTCCTTTCATTCTTCACCAACGTGGCTTTCTCGAAACCCTACCTCTTTCTCTTCTTTTCGATCTCCTTTGACCACTCTGTCTCTTCTTTTTCTAAACTCATAAGCTTCTTCGACAAACCCTAATGGTGCACGAGAGATTCAATGTTAAGAGAGGAGAGGACTTCGCTGAGCCTTCATCTCGTGCTTTACCATGCAGAGAGCAGCGACATGCGTGTCAGTATGTCCCGTCTTTATCATGACGAGAAACTGTCAACTCGGCTAAGGAAGGTAAGCGTTTCGATCATTGATCCATGCATAGAGATTTTTTTTATTTTAATCTATTCATCGTGTGCCTTCTCTTTTTAGAGTTCGATTCATTTTCTGACTTGCGCCACCCTTTTTAAGGTTTGGTTGCTGTCGATTTGTGTTTGCATAATATTTCAAAGATTGTGCTTAATTTGGGCACAACTTGAGATATTGCGCAGTATGATATGGCACAACCTGAGTGCTGCCCAACTTGGTGATCGTGTAATCTAAGAGCTACGCAACATGACGGTCGCGCAATCCTACTGTTGCGTAACATGAGTGTTACGCAACATAAAAGTCACGCGTTTACTAACCAAAAGATCGTTAAATGCTTGGTTCATTCCTGATAATGAACCTATTTATGGGGACACTCTTTTCCGAAAATAATCTTTCTTCCACATTTCAAGCTTCCCTTTTAAAGTTACCCACCTTTTCATAGAGAATACGAAGCGTCGGTGGGGGCTGATCTTTACTGTATATATTTGGGCATAAGGCTCAGCCTTCATCTTCATACACTCTCATGGAATCAAAAAGGAACATGAAGAAGAAGGAGACAAACGTCAATGTTGATGGCAAAGCTTCTGGGGAGAAGCCACACTCTGCGCCTATGGCGTACTTGTTGGAAGCTGATCCGTTCATGAGGGCAAAAAACTTTCTAGACTGCTTTGGTCTGACCCCAACAGCCTTTGCTTTTCCAGTGGTGGGCCATCGTCTTCTTCCGAAGAGCATGACGTATTAGAACAGAGGGAAGGATTACTTCATCTGATGCATCGCTCTGAAATTCACAACATGGAGGAGTTGAGCGCTGCTTTGCGTCAGACCGATGACGGAAAAAAGAAGTGGCGTGATATGTCAGCGTCATTTTACATAATGGCCATAGCACCTACGTCTGTAGTGGCTGTCCTTTTTTTCCATTATGAGATGAAAAATTAGACCTTACTAGATCTTGGCGCATTTGAACTTTGTTGCATAACTATTTTGACACGTTTTCGCACTTTTTAGACTTTTCTCGATTCTGACAACCTCAACTTCTGAACGATACGTGGCGCTTCACGTGTTTTCGTGTTTTATTCTTTCCGAAATACACGCCTAGGGACGAGGATAATGTCTCAGCTTCAATTGCATATAAATGGTTGCGAGAAGAAAATAACATTTACTGTATTCTCATCTTCTTTCCAATGCTTGCAGAGGATCGGCTGACAAGACTCCCCATAACTGGTGTCGGTGATCTTGGATGCTATGGAGCTGAACCACCTTGACACATATATCAGAGAGCTCAGAACTCTTCATGTTTAAAAGGGCTTCCTCGAGATGGTAGGAAGGGCCTTTATACATCACTATGCCAAAACATCCATTTTTCGACATACCAAAACTATCGTAAATCACATTAAACGACAGTTTTGACCTGTCAGAACATCCGTCGTTAATAGCGTGTCCCAAAATTTAAACGACAGTTTTGGACTGTCGTTTTATAGCTGAATAAAACGACAATTAATATCTGTCAAATAAAAACAATGGTGTAAAACTGTCAAATAACATGTAAATTGCTCTACCACTTTTTTAACGTTTTCAATAGGTAAGGTCTGTCGTTTTTTTGGAAACAAAATTAAAAAAAACCCAATTCATTCATATGAAATTTATTTAAAATTGTTTATCTTCTATATAAACCAAAATACATCAAAAAAAATACAATTTCATAAAAACGTCAACAATCATCAACAATGAATAAACTCAATCAAAATTGTATTAACTAATAAATATATCGAGTTTACATAGCGATATTCCATAAAAAAACAAAAAAATTACCAATGTTGCTATCTCACAACGGTTCATTCTCATGATGAACAAAAACAAGAGAATTTTATTACTAGCTTACAATCTCAAGTGCAGTACAAAAAAAAGTGAATTTCAAAACCATTGTGACATCAAGATCATTCATCGTGGATAAGGTAACTAAGATAGCATATGACTCATATTAACACCTGCAGTCGTTGAGTTTTTCTTCATTTCTCCAAACTTGTCCTTTCCAATGCAATCCATATACAAATCTTATAATCAAACTTGATATTGATACCTAGAGTTTAAAATAATATACCATATATACCGGGGCTACCTTGATTGAATTTTGTACTGCCCCTATAAAGATAAAAATAGCATAAGATAAAATAACATGTATCAAAGAAATAGCCATGGATCTCACATTTCAAACAGACTTCTAGATAAATAATTCCATTAAAGAATACTTTCAGCAATATATTCAACATTGTGGTTTAAAGCTAACTCATCGTACCTACAAAGACATAATATTAAGCACAATAAGGAAACAAATTTGAAACTAATAAACTCCAACAGTAGCAAACATTTATATTTCACATCACATATGGAATACAGAAAATCTATCGGCAGATTCAGATGAATGCCACTATCGGAGTATGGAAAAAAAATTCTTTGTAACAAAAATGGCACCTGAGGGCAAATCATGTTATTCATTTCTAGCATTATACCTTTGTTGAGCAAACTTTCTCACAGGCATTATGGCTTGAGAAAAGAAGAAAAGTGTGCAACATATCATATGTATGTGAGGATGTTGAGAAAGGCTCAAAACTAAATATAGACATCAGTTAGATGTTAACAAAATAATGTTGACAAAGGCTCACACCTACGATAATTAAGGCATCAATAGATGTTGATACCAAAAACATTAAATATCCAACAGAATATATAAAATAAACTTACCAGTCATGAAAGACCAGTTAATCTCCGATAATATATTGCTGACGAGGTGTTTCTCACAGTTGTTAGAACCACATTCATTACACAAACATGAAAGGTATTAAGTGCCACAACAAATCCTACATAAAGCATTCATGTCCATAATTCATATCTCCATCTTGTTGACACCAACAACCTCCAGTAATGATCCACTTGCTTTAAATGTTGTGGAGTGACTCATGCCAAAAATAAATTTAACCCTTATGTATTGTACAATATTATATCTTGCAGATATGCATCAAGGCCTTAGACTGTATGGGTATGGGTATGGGTTTTGATAAGGATATCATAAAGACTAGTACAATAAATGATATCTCGAGGAATTAGGCAACACCATCTGTGGGCGCCAACCAGTAAGTGTCTTTCTCCATGTAATGCCTCTCCCTATACAGATACACACATACCATACAGTAAGTTGCAGGCTATCCAAATAAATGTTCTGCATCATTGATCACCATGATTTAAACTATAAATAGATAAGGCTATTATGTGTTTTGATGTCTTGACCTATGCATCAAACCATTGCTAAATGCACATTTCCTCTTAGTTCTTTAGTATACGGGCTAGTAAAAGCTTGTGGTCTGACGTTATGTTCTGATGAAACCTCTCGCGGATGTTAAAGAACTGCTCGATGAAGTTCGCTACCAGTTTCCTGCGATCAAGCCAGTGTTTAGCTATGCCTATGTCGCTGCAAAGGAGAACATTTTAAGCAAATTAAGTACGTGTGTCAAGCTTTGTTGTAACTTAGCAGTTACCCTTCTAAAATGCGGCAAGTTACTTTCTATAAAAATAACTCCATAATGTTCCTCTATTTCTTTCAGCATTTGTGGACTAACTGGCAGCTTCATGATATAAGTTTATGGTAGTAGGTGGGAAATAACAACTTCGATAAGAGATGCAGTTTCGATTGAAGTATTATATGTCAGCTTTGCTTCTAACGTTATAAATTCTTGATGGTGCTACTTTGCTTCCAACTTACTAATGTATTATACACGGTAAGATTTTACATCCTATACTCTAGGTAACAAAAAGGTTTCTGTTGATAGTTGGTTGGTGCACATTTTTTTTTATTCTCAAGGTTTAATGGCTTGTTCTCTGGGTTTCGATAAACAAGTCAAGGGATGTTAATTATTGGTTGCTCCAAACTATGCCATTACTTTGTAGACTCGGAGATAGAATCTGGGTTTGGGTTGTAAATCTCCAAACAAATTTAGTCTTAAATTTATTTTTGACACACAACTTCCATGCCTTCAATAGACTCGGGGAAAGCAAATAGTTAGTGAACCATTATGCAGCTATGCTAACTAAAGTTTGATAGATTTACAAATTAGTTCAAATGACAGAAAAATTAATAATGGAAAATTCTATTGCAAATGTGTGCAACATAATCTTTTTTCTCTGCCAAAGCACCTTTAATGAAATAACATATAAGCATTGAAATCAAGAAATGACTGATTAGTTTAAATATCAGTCATATTCGATGAACAAAATTTTGTATTTGCCTATTTGCAATCTACAATCAAAAGTTTACCTATCTGATTAATTTTCATATGCGATGAACAAAATTTTGTATTTGCCCATTTGCAACCTACAATCAAAAGTTTACATATGCCCATTTGCAACCTACAATCAAAAGTTTGTATTTGCCCATTTGCAACCTACAATCAAAAGTTTACATATGTAATGAAAAAAAATTGTATTTGCCCATTTGCAACCTACAATCAAAAGTTTACCAATCCCCTTTATACTATCCGATTAATTATTTCCACATGCAAATTTTTACCTTCCAAATGCTATTACTCATGTAGTTGAGAACGACTGATTTTATCAAGCTATAAGGTGAGTTGTTTGACCTAACTTGCTAGAAAATACATAGCTTTAAATGTAATATGTTCCATTTCGTATGCAGTATAATGCATCCGTGGAGCTCAGCAAACAAGGATTTATGACTGTGTCCAATTTTCTGATGCAGGTACCGCACCAAAGTACATGTTCGAGGCTTTCTACTTTATAAAATATATTTCTCCTTTCATTTGTTACTAATAAGCACAGCTCTGCATTGTGAACTATCTTCTCTTAGGATGTAAGTGCATGTTTTTTTACTCATGTGTAATGATATGATATAGTTGGCTTCAACTTCTAATATTTTTTTTTTCATAATCTAAGGAATCTAAAATATTTATTTCAAGGGCATCTTGATATCTTATATGGTATACCAAATTGCAGGCTCATGAAAGGCTTGAGGAAAAGGAGAGTGTCTTGCAAAAGAAGATATCCATAGAGGTCGACAGAGCAAAAGAATTTACAAAGGAAAATAACAGACAAGGTCTGGTGACTAATGTACTTTCGTGAAATTTATCTTTAAATATAGCATGTTTTGGTATCAGAAAGCTTAATACAATATTTTTTCGCAACCACCATACAGTGTTTGAAGAGGAAAAAGTTGAAGTTGATATGGAGCACCTCGTTAGTTTTTAGTTGCGTATTGATCATTAGGTAATTTCTCACAAATAGTAGTTCTCTGTAATTATTGAATACATGTACCACAAGTTTAAAAGGCTTTCTTTTATGTTTCTCTTGTGGCAATGTCCATTTTATAGGCGATCATGCCTGTTATTCACATGTCTTTAAATAGTACAACATGGGTTTATAGTATTATGTAGGAAAGTTAAAAGGTTGGTGGCATCAGGTATCCTACTCAAGGAAATGACTCCATTAATTTTTTTTCTTTTTTTGGTTTTAACATAGGAACACTACTTATCAAAATGTAAACTTTTGATTGTAGGTTGCAAATGGGCATATGTAAACTTTTGATAGTAGGTTGCAAATGGGCAAATACAAAATTTTGTTCATCGCATAGGTAAATTAATCGGATAGGTAAACTTTTGATTATAGGTTGTAAATGGGCAACAAGGATTCTTGCTGTTGGGATTTAGGGTTGCAAATGCCCATTTGCAAATGGTATGCAATTCACGCATTAGGGATTTAGGGTTGCCTTATGTGGTTTCAAAATCATCTATTTGTCAAATATGATTTTAAAACCGTAGAAATGGCTGAATTATGAAACAGCCATCCAGGTTTTCTTTATTTGCTCATTAATGAAACTGCACATTTCCTATATGTGATTCTTGTCACGTTTTACCAAAAGATCCACAATACTTCTCTCTCCACCAAACCTCCATCTCCTTGTTATGCCTATCGACAGTGCCGCCATTTCTACTCCATCATGGACTATAGTACTCGACACCATGTGCCACACGAGTCTCCACCTGCCACCTTCCTCCTCCCTACTCCATCTGGTCGTCATCTTCCACTTAGTCAACAACACACCTTAACTTTCTACTGTTCTTCCAAATACTCGCATAAACCTTTCTCCATTCTCCATCTTTTTGTTTACCAATTCCATACTAAGTTCTGATGAATTAGATTATATCTAAAATCTTAGATTTTTTAATGAATAATACCAAATGGTTTGTGTGTTTGTGTACAGAGAGATATGTTTTCTTTTAAAATTCCTATTGTTTCTTTCAAGCAAAACCCTTGACGTGTGTTCGTGTACACAGGTGAGGAAGAAAACCATATACAAGAAGGAATCCATTGATCCAGCCTAGTAAGAAGATCTAAGATTCCTGGTCGTTACTGGTTTTGGTTTTTGTGATGTACTTGTATCGTCGATACTTGGTTCTAGTTCTTCTGAGGTGGTTGCATCTTTTTCTATTTCTAGTAGTTAGGACTCAATGACTCATTATGATCTTAGATGGGTCTGTAATGTTTTGAGTTTCCATAAAAGCACTATTTAGTAAAGCATGGTTTCTCTCAAAAACATTTAACGATAAATTGTTATTACATTATCATGTTTTATTGTTTAATTATATCGAACAAAAAATGACAAAGAACAGTATGAACTCTTAAATGATGCTGTGAAGTCATTTGGAAAGCCATTCCAAAATTCGTGTTAATGAAATCATTATGATTGTAATTTTTAAATCACCCATAATATGTCTCTAAAATCCAAGTTGACTAACCACCTCCCCCCACCCCCACACACAAGGAAATTATACATGTATAGAGGAATCGGACAAACCTGTATTGTTTCTGAATCATCCCTTACAGTCAAGAATGCAAGTTTATCAAATGCTTTCCGAGCGATAATTCTTCCTGTAACCAATACTGAATCCCCCTTGCATTCCTCACCGTTCCCCAAATGACTATAAATCTCTTGGAGATGATTTGATGTATGACTTATGTCCTACTTGTAGGCATATGGTTCGTGTCCCTTGATCCTTAGCTCTTCCACCTGGCAATGAAGTAAGATAGCTTAAAAGGAAAACTTATGGAAACTTTACGTCCCTTTCAATTTGGTAAGCAAGTCATTAGACTCGTTACGTATTCATATTATTTTCAGTGGTACGAGAAATTTAATCCTCCACTTCAAGGTTGCAAAATGAAGCACTATTAAGTAAAATATTCCTAAATAGTGCTTTTACAAGGCAATAAGAATATTGCAAATACTACAGCAATGGTGCAGTTATGTCATTATCTCCATATATCCTGCTGCAAAAACCTATCGATGTAACACAAAATTTACAAACATGAAGTACTCCAGCCCCTAAAGGTGTGTGTTCAGGTGCAACCGACCAGGGAGTAATATAGTTTGGGGTCTCTACTGGGTGCCTTGACAATAACGTTGCCATCTATAAAAAATGATGCAACGTCCAAAGTTGGGAAGGAGCCGAACCAGATGTTAGGGGGTACAGTGTACTGGGGCCGCTATCCCACTTTTAAGTCTGGGCTGAGCACATTGAGTTTGATGTGACCATCATCATGATGCTCAAACACCTGAAACTTTGGGATCTGCACATGAATCGTAACATCTTATTGTGAATCTTATTTCTCTTTTAGTTACACCAGATACCGTTTCTATTGGGAGATAAATGAGCTCTCAACTTATTTTTGCAAAAGTTGGTAATTTCTTATGGTTTGTTCATCCAGGTTTACATTTTGTAATATGCCTAATAGTTGAAGATTATGTGCCATAACATTTGTGGTTATACCATGGATCCATGTCTAACATATGTAGGCAGCATGCAACCAAGAGAATCAGAAGAAAAAAAATGATATTGCTTACTTTCTTTCTGATGCAGCACTGGCCGTCAACACATACATAAACAAAAAAATGATAGATTTTCTCAAATATGGTGGCATAAATAATACTGATGTACTAGTAGTAACTTAGCACAGCTAATTCACTAAGACTTTGACACTGAAAAGAAAATTCCCATAGGCACTACCTGAATATTTGTACTTATTATACAAAAAAGAGCTGATATTGTGCTGCTGTCAGCACATATTCCTTTTCAAGCATGTTAATAGCAACAAGAAATTGTGAAATTGTTGGGTTAGGAACAGGACTGGCAATAGCTGAAAGAAAGAAAAAGAGAACTGTAGTAAATATACTTGTTCAAAGGTGCCAACTGATATCAACTTTAACTAGGGACATATTATTTAAAATATGAACTAAAATTTGGCTCAATCTAATGGAGGAAAGAACCTAACAACTTCCTTCTCGTGCATTTAAACTGTACATATGTTACAGTCTTAAGGACCCTTAAAATACCCAACTTTTGTTCCTAATCAATGAGGAAAATCTGATAACCCTTGATAATTTGACTACTTTCTTTTACTTTGTTACTAAAATTAGAAATCACATTGAGTTACATTTGTAGTGCCTGTGGGAATTCAACTAATATTTACAAATTTTATATGTCAACTCCTGAAACCATTTTTCCTTCAATAATGAACCAATTTCTTTCCTTCAGTTATTCAACTAATATTTGCAAATCAGGTCTACCTATTCATATAATAATCATGTCTCTTAACAGTCTTGAATAGAAGATACAAGTATTGACCATCAGTAGTAAACCAAATTATGCTACGCCAAAGGAAATTAGAGGTATGATCATGACAGTCTGTAAAAGAAGTCTAATTGTCAGCTACAATATGGGTGTTGCTCATGAATAAAAACATTTATGAATGTGCAATGATAAATAATTGACCGACGTTCTAAATTTACTATTTTTGTGAAATTGATTTTGATGTTAAAAATGGTTTTAGTCCCACACCACATCCCCTTCCAAGCCCGACTCGATCTGGCATTTCCTCAAACACCACAGTTTTACCGACCCCTAGATCACCAGCCTCATCACCAACTATAGCCCACCCGTCCTCTTCGGAGACCTCGATCAGACCATAGACCCCAACCTTTGCGCCATCTGCAACATGGACTATCCCGACCTCCGCATGCTAGTCATCTGCAACCCATGGCCTTCCCTTACTTCAATAGCGTCCTGGGAGTTCTCAGCACCGTTAACTTCTGGCCTCTGGCCATTTACTTCCTAGTCGAGATGTACTTCGTGCAGAGGAAGAATGGCTCTTGGACCAGGACATGGGTTGCGCTCGACGCTTTCAGCATCGCCCATGACATCAAAAGACACCATCTCTTTTAGGTTGGCGGTAGCACCACCACCACCACCTCCATAGACATGGCAACCACTATTATCATCACCATCACCTACCACTCCTCTCTTTTCTTCTCTGACCCAAACCCAAACCCAAATCCAAACCCACGTAGATAGAAAGAAGAAAAGAAAAGGGTTTAAAAGAAAAAGGTTTTTAGAAGAAGAGAATTACCTTAGGATTCAAGTGAGTTCCAGCGGGAGGGGGTCGAGTGGAAAAAAAGGTGGAGAAAGAAAAAAAATTTAGGGGTTCCAGCAAGAGGGGGAGAAGAAGGTTTGAGAGGGAAAAAAAGAGAGATAGAGAATGAAAAGTTTTGATGGAATTTAGGAGGGGTCACAAATTTTGGGGGAAAATTAGGAGCCAAATTCGGAGCCAAAATTTTCAACAAAATTTGAATGTCAAACAACATTTTCAATCTGTCATATTTAAACCTCCTATTTTGGTGAAATAGATTTTGATATTGAACAACAGTTTTAATCCGTCGAAAATGTAATGACAGTTTTAATACGTCGTTGTTAGACAACTCTAACTGTCGTAAATTGTCTATTTTGGTGTGGTGCATGAGAGTTAGATGGTGGAGACACAGAACTAGGAATCGTATCACATGGGTGATCTCATTCCTACTTCTCACGAAGGGTCATCGTTTCTCCACCAGTTGTATTGACAGCAACTTGTCTTTGAGCTGCTGTACTCTGTCGTTCTCCTCTCGTCTTTCTGAGAGAGAAGACCAGAGTTGATTTCGTTGCCTTGCTCGCTGCTTCAGATTGAGTCGACAAAGAACTGGCACCAACAAGAAGATCCAAAAATGTAATCGTCACTCCCCGTTCCCAGAATGCGTATTTTTAATATGTATACGGCTTGAATGTATTAATTTAATATTTATCCTGTATTTGTTTGTAGTTAATTTCTTTAATTTTACGCTAATTATTTTTCTGTATTTTATATTCTGCTTTTGCTTTGCTCTTAGGCTCGGCTTGGGTTGGTTCATTTTCGGATTTTGGTGGTTCACCATGAACCCGACCAACTCTCCACGTACCACATCCCCATTTAAAGCCCCAACCCTCTCTCTCTTCATTACTTCTTATTCTTATTACTCTTCTTCTTCCTCACAACTCTCTCCACCTACCAAGAGCTTAGGCAAGTACATCTTGCTCCACATGAGAACCCATATTTTTATGGTTCATTTATCTTCCTCTCATGATCCTAAGATAGTTTAGAACTTGGCATTTTGCATTTTGGAGTTTCTTTTTTAGTAGATATAGAAATTGCCATTTTTCGGATCTTGTGGGTTTTGATCTATCAAACTTCCTTATTTTTAAGTTTCGTTTGTTCCAGATTGTGAGATTTGTGTTATAACCCCTTTCGATCCATGGAACTTCCATTTTTTGGCTCAGATTGAAGTTCATGAAATTGGAGTCCCGGAGGTTCTCTACGCATACGTTTATACGTGCTCACGTAATATCAGGCTCTACGCACACGTTTATACGTGCTCGCGTAATATCAGGCTCTATGCATACGTTTATTCGTGCCCGTGTAATATCAAGCTCTACGCCCACGTTCATTCGTGTCAGCGTGAATTCAATTTACGCAAGTCGACTCTGGCTTGGTGTATTCTTTATGCGTACATATTTTACGCATAACGTTATTCTTTACGCGTACATGTTTTACGCATAATGTTATTTTTACGCGTACATATTTTACGCGTAACATTATCCTTTACGCGTACATTGTTTTACGCGTAACGATTATTCTTTACGCATACAAGATTCATGCGTAAACTTGGACTCTTTATGCAGACGAGTTCTATGCATAACTTTATTATTTATGCGTACTCCTCTGGCTTGGCGTAAGACGAGTTTTTACCGCAACTTTGTTCCTTTATTGGAGCATACTCCTTTACGCGCAAGCTTTATTCCTTCATGCGTAAACTTCTCTCACGCGTAAATTTCCTTTACGCATATTTCATTGGGCGTACTCTTCTGGCTTGGCGTAATTCATTGAGCGTACTCCTTTGGCGTACATGACATCTCTTATTTATCCTTACACCTTTTTGTATAAACTCGATATAATCATGATATGCTAATATTTTAATACATATTGTGGTGTGGAATGTGCCCTGTGTCCCGATTGGTTTATGGATACCCAGTATGACTGAAACTTAAACCTGAGAGTTATAGACTCGACCATACTAAATACTAGTTTGACTTTCATGCCTTGGCACGAATTGACATTGATTGTTACCTTGACTAAATGATTGATCATGCGTTCCTAGTTGGAACTAAGAGGTTGGCTAGTCGTCTAATTGAAATTGAATGAGACACGTTCATATTAACTATGAACCATTGCAATCGACTAGCCGATCCCGAACATTGGCATATGGATACGTACAGACTTCAACTTATTTTCTACAAAAGCAGCATGTGTACCTTACAGTCAAGGCATGATTATTCTGTGGCTAGGTTTGTTTGCTGCATTACGCTATGTAAGACCTACAACCTAACCGTACGGGCATCGTTGTAGAGTTATGCATATCGTACTCTGTACGAAAGTACTCATTCTGAAAGACCATGATCCACGGCATGGGATTTCAATTAACATAGGGACTACTAAGTTAAATAAAATAACGATTGCATGGAGAGAATGGATTATCAAGTTCTTATATAGCAGCTATCCTTTGGACAATTAGTGCCCCGACATGCCGGCTGGTTCCCACAGATACTGCAAATCTGCCACACGGGCAGGGAGTGGTATCTGCTTATATTTATTTACTGTATACTGAGGACGGACGTCCCGCTGGGACTCGTCTAATTCATGATTGGTACAATTAATTATTGGGTAGACTAGCGTTGCTTGTGCATAGTAAGAACTGAGGAATCCTTATTATATATTTCTAAGACAACTTTGAACTTATAGTAGCAAGCCGTAGTAGTTGCATGACCGTTTAAATTGATTTGTTTGTGTACAGTACCTATTTATTAACTATTGAGACGATCAGAATGTCAGGACATGACTGGTCAACTTCTGCCCTTATTTGGTTGGGAAGGTTTGAAGTGTCGTGATGTTGTGTGAATCCCAATAGCAAGCAGAGACTTATTATTATATTCTTAACTCTTATCGCTGGTTTTAGTTCTCATATCGTGCTTCCTTGTGGTACTTGCTATTAGAGGTCTAACCTCTCTGGTTTTGCATGACCAGATTTAGAGCCAGTTCTCGAGGACTCAGCTTACTTCTACCTCCAAGATGGTCAATACTAGAGGGATGATCGCAGGAGGACACGAATGGGTTCTTTACTTCCCTGATGGTTTTGCTACTTACTTTACATTTTGCCACTTGGCACCGACATGTTAGTCGGACTGTCTTGTACTTACTTTTACATAATTGTAACTAAGTCAGGCTGCAGCTGATAACAATTGTGTATACCTTGCTATATCATCTGGCTATGTTTTGTACAGCCAGAACTTAAAAACATTTTGACTGAGCATTCGGGACGCCTTACTGCTTCATCTTACATGTTCTCTATTATTGCTTCTTGTTTGAATGATTGAGTCAATAGATGTTGAGTGACCATAGCGAGACTTTCATGTAGTATGCACCCCCTCCTCTTTTAGACATCATTGATCGTATTATACGGTATTTATCTACCCGTAATACATAGCTGGCTGAGTCAGTCCCCCGCTCGCCGATATTCTGGTTCTGGGGCGTGACAGTAATAGACCTCCATTTGTTATATTTAGAATGAAAATTCAAGATGTAATAGATTTCCAATAAGATGTATCTATGTTTTTAAAGAAGGAATAAAGAATATTTTTTTATGACTTGATTTGATGTGATGATATAGAAAATAGAATTCAGAGGTAATGTGGACGTGAACTCATTTTCTATTGATGATCTTCAAGTCAGCTGGGACTCAAAGACAGGATATCATGTCTAAAAAGATTATATCTGTGATATTACATATTTATCATAAAGATAAGATACCTTTTAAAACAGCTGGGTTTCAAAAGACAGAATTGATGATTTGACTCCATAGAGGATTTTGAATATTTATTATCTGTGGCTTTATTTACGAGAAAGTAAATAATGATAATAAATGTAGGCCTAAAAAGATTGATGAGTGAATAAGCATGCCTTTTTAAGGAAACGTCATTTCGGTTCTCGCGACAGAAAATAAATGTAGACCTATTCACAAGATGAAAAGGGATGAATGAAGGAACATGCATTTTCGAGGAAAGGTTGTTTCGATTCCTGAGACAGAATGTTTTGCCTTTCTGTCTATAAATAGTGCGAAACTTTTGAGAGTGTTATCCATACCTATCCTTTCATTGCAAATGTCTTCCAAAGATGCACCCAAGGAGGCTGAGGCCATGCCAAAGATCGAAGCCGCCATCGACACTCATTTCGATGAGCCTTCGCTACCCATTCAGCCAGAAGTGGAAGAAAGCTCGGCTGTTCCCGAATCAAAACAGGACATTCTTGCCAAACTGGTGGATCTTGGAATTACAGCCGAGGAAGAAGCTCTGAGGAAGGCTGCTTGTGAACTACTAGTGTCATCGGACAATAATGTCTTCGAGATTCATGCAAAATATGTTTTCAATCAAGAGGGCACTGGTCCTCGTTAATTTTATGTATTTCCTTCTGTCTGAGTTATGCAATAAAAGTAATTTTATTAACATTCTGATTCTCTGTGTTGTAACTCTTTGTCTTCAAACATGATATTTCTTGAGATATTTGCCATTAATGGGCATCATGGCGACTCGACCATCCATACCAGTCAATTGATAAGATCCTTTGGAGATTGCTTTACAATGTAGGATCCTTCCTACTTTGCTTCAAATTTGCCTTTGCTCATGTTCGTCATAGTCATAGGACATCTGACTGTTAGAACTAGTTCTCCTTTCTGAAATGTTCGGACTTTGACTTTATGGTTGAAGGCTTTCGATAGATGAGCTTGGTATAACTCAATATGTTATTGTGTTAGGAGCCGTTTCTCGTCAAGCTCTTCAAGCTCCTGAAGTTTCAGACGATCATTGTTTTCGGTTGTGAGTTCATTGGCAATAGCAATCCTTGGGGAAGGGATCTGGATTTCCAATGGTAAGATGGCCTCGCATCTATATACCAAAGAGAAAGGTGTGCAGCCTGTAGGAGTATGTACAATAGTACGGTAAGCCCATAAATATTCTCCAAGCTTTTCACTCCAGTTCCATTTATTGGTAGAAATAAACTTCTTGAGGAGTTTGATGATGGTGTTGTTAAATGCTTCAGCCAACCCGTTAATTGCAGGATTGTATGATGTAGAAGCAATATTATTGATCCTGTTGTCATCAAAAAATCGAGTGAACTTCTGACTAATGAATTATAGCCCATTATCATGAATGATTCGTCGAGGACCACTGAATCTGTAGATCACATGATGATTAATCAAATTGATAACACTGCTTGTCTTGACCTCAGTTAGAGGTATAGCTTCAGCCCACTTTGAGAAATAATCAGTTATGGCCAATATGAACCAATGTCCTCGAGACGAGTGAGGGTTAATAGGACCAATGACATCCATGCCCCAAACTTCAAATGGCTATGATGCTGCCGTCGGGTAAAGAAATTCTGATAGTTGATGGATGAAGTCAGCATGGATTTGACATGCTCGGTACTTCCTTGCATACTCGATTGAATCAGATACCATCGAGGGCCAATAGTAGCCCATACGGCGAATACGATCATGTAGTTTAGGACCAGGTTGATGTGCGCCACAAACACCATCATGAGCTATACGAAGTATTTGTTTTGCTTCCTCTCCTGTAAGACAGCGTAGGAGTAAGCCGTCAAATATTCGTCGGTAGAGTATCTTTGTAGCATGGTTATAATAGAATCTGAGTGACCGTCGACGAATTATTGTAGCCTCCTTAGGATCTTCGGGTAAGATATCATGGACCACGAAGTCTATAAAAAGAGTCCTCTAATTTTCATTGACAGTACAAACTTCAATCGAATTGTTGAATTCCATGTTTGAGTTGTTGACTTCAATATTTAAGTTATTCTCGACGCAAAATAACTCTTTATTGGTGATGACGATCATTTGTTGCCTTCTTACTGGAATTGCTAACACTGCTGCAAGATTAGCGAGTGTATCAGCCTATGTATTACACGTTCGGCGTACATGCTCGATGAAGAAGACTTTGAATAAAGTAGCTATCCTGATCGATGCATTATGATTTGGAACCAGATCTTGATGTCAAATTTCGTACGTGCCTCTAACTTGGTTGACAATCAGTTTGGAGTCTCCATAAACTTTAAGATACTCAATATTTAATTGTTTAGCCAATTGGAGACCAATGAGCAGAGCGTTGTATTCAACCACATTATTGGAACACGACTCATTTAAAGAATAAGCTCTTTGAATAGCTAACCCTTCTGGTGAGACGAGGACGATTCCAACTCCAGCGTTAATAGCACCTTTTGGTCCGATTCTGGATGCACCATCAAAGAATAGACGCCATGTAAGAATTTCTTTTGAAATCATGTTGGACTCCAAAGTTTCATCTGGAATCTTTTCGTAGAGTTTAGACGTTTCGAGAATTAGATGAGCTGCCAGAAAGTCAGCAAGGGCTTGACCTTTAACAGACTTTTGAGGAACATAAACCATATTATGTTGTGCTAACAATATGGCCTATGTTGCAAGCCTGAAATTGAGTGTACTAGGCTTCTTCATCAGGACCCGGAGAGGGTTAACTTTAGAAATAACATGAATGGTTTGGGTAGTGATATAATGTCTCGTCTTTTGAACAGTAAACATCAAAGCTAGACATTCTTTTTCTACTGGGGTGTATCGATGTTCAGCTCCAATCATTGTACGACTAAGATAATAAATATCCTGTTCATGACCATCTTTATTCTTTTGAGCTAATAAAGTACCTAATGAATGGTCCATCGCTCGAACATACATCGGGAAGGGTATTCCTGAGACTGGCGGCGCTAAAACTGGAGGGTTCATCAAGTACCACTTTATGTCTTCAAATGCTTATTGACATTCTTCAGTCCAAATAAAAGACACCTTTCTTTACGAGTTGAGTGAACGGTCTACAGAGTCCAGAAAGATTCGAGATGAATCTCCTAATATACGCAAGCCGTCCCTGGAATCCTCGTAGCTCTTTCACGTTGCGTGGAGGACGCATCTCTTGAATGGCTTTAATTTTCTCAGGGTCAACGTGTATATTTTTAGAGGTAATAACGAATCCAAGAAATTTGTCACTAGAGACTGTAACCACCACTTTTCTAAAATAAGGGTATCTTGGTAATTATATGATTTTTATTTTTTGGATTAATTTATAATATTCTAATTGGTGTTGTGTTAATAGTCGGTTTAACCTTAGCTAACCATGATTAGAGACTAACCATGACATGAGAAACCTAATTAACTGTCACACTCACTTTTTTTAATTAGAGGTATTTTAGTCATTGTGCATTATTTGATTTTTATTGATTGTTGTGTAGCTTTGATTGATGTTTCGGGTGGTAGAAGGTGGTATAACCTTAGTCAACCTTAATTAGAAGCCTAATAATGTAATTAGATTTATTATTGGCTTTTTAGATTTAATTTAGAATTATTATCTATTTTTATTTCATTTTTTGTTATTTTTTCATTAAGCCTTTAAAGTATTTTGTCATTGGGCCTTTTTAGCAACTTAAGAGTGCTTGGACCATGATTAAACCCTAACCTTAATACCCCATGCATGGCCGGCGCAGCACAACAGCCCCCCTCTCATTGTGTAGAAATCACATAGCCTCCACAAGTTCAACCCTAGTTTCTCCTTTCTTCCAAAAACTCTAACTTTCTCATCTGGCATCCGATTCGTGCCAAACGAAATGAGTTGCGACTGTGGGGAGGAGAAGAACTTGCTTGAGCATTGCTAGCAAGGATTTGGAGATGTTTACTCGGAAGAAACTGGTCGTCAAAGCGCTCGAGGATTCACTTTCATTGAGATTCCAAGTCTCAATAGGTAAACCTCGTTCTACCATTGTTCCTTATGAAATTTCTATATTTTAGCATCCATATAGGTACCCTAGACCTGTGCATGAAGTTTGGTAGGTTTGTGATTTCGTTTGATAGCCGTATCGGACACGTGTCGGTTCTATGGAACACGTCTTCGATGAAATGCCACTTAGAACTGAAAAGTGTTATTTTTTATTCTATTTTCACGAATTCCTTGATAATATTATTTGTAATAACTTTCGTGAAGACATATCTGAACTCGACATGATTTCAGTGTCCGAATCGGACACAGACACGACTACACGAGGCCCGTGCACGGCCCCGTGCATGTCCTGCTGTCCGAGCGTCATAATTCGACGCACAGGACTCCGTTTCACATAAAATTTTATGAGCACGTGGGGACAACCTCTGCCCATATGTCTGTAAAATTTCATATTGTTTCGTGAAGCATGCGCGAAGAAATCTCGCGTGCACTATTCAGCCTGCAATGTGTATGCCGCTGAAAAGTGCCGCTGACACGGCCTTTGTATGCGAACACGACGCATCGAGGACCCGTTCCAGAAGAACGATGCCCTATACCTAGACTACCCAGGGACTCGATCCCGAGTCACGGCATGGCTCGAATAGACGTAATGTGGTGAGGGTTCGCGTGTCACTATGTCGCATAGACGTAATGTGGTGTCATGTCAGCGTGTCCCAGACCTACCCCGAGACCCTATCTAGCTATGTGCACGAGTGTAGAAGCATAAAATAAATAGACCAAGTCAAAGAAGTTGAGAACTTTACCAAAGTCAGACTCTACGCAAGGCCCATTTAGGGACTCTACTGAGTCAGATTCAAGCTCTACGCGGAGATCAAACAAAGTCTAACTCTACGCGAACTCCTTTACGTAAGAGTTATCCTCAAACTCTACGCGAGAGCGACAGGCTGTCCAGACTGCATTTAATGCGCATGATATTGATCTGATAGAATGATTTTCTGACAGAACATTACACAGAAGCCAAGGAGATTTTTACACCAAATCCAACACTTTTCGTTTAATGTGCAGATGAGCTACTTTGCGCTCAAAAGACTGCATCCTTTACGCATGAAAGTTATTTGAATTTCTACGCTCAAGGCTATCTTAGCTACTTTTTTGTGTGCATAAAGTTTATTTGAGCTAGTTATACTCTCAAGGCTGTTTCTTAGCCACTTTACGCATGAAGCTTATTTTGGGCTATTTTTACGCTCAACTTTTTTTGGCTATGTGAGAACGTGGTCTGCATACGTGGCTTTTATGCCACACTTATCGAGGAACGTGTGTACGTGCTCTCCCCATATTGTTGAAGTTGTGGGATTCGTGTCACCAGGCGTAGAGACTACAACTCTTCATGGGACACGTGTCATCACGCGTAGAGGTCAATTTTTAATCGTGGGTGGCAGTTACTTGAATAAAGACCCAATTATGTTGCTTTTTACGCATAGAGGGTCTAGTCTATAAATAGACTTATTTCTAAATAGAAAACACAACAAATCACATAAAGATCAGAGCCCAGATACTTTGAGAGCAAAGTGATTTTCCAGAGCATTTCTCTTCAACTTTTCTTTAAGAACAGAGTGAAGCAAAGCAGGAAAGCATTCGACCTCACCATCAGTGCCCAGTATGTCGATACTTTTCTGGTGACTTAGTTCTTCCAGCTGTTCATCTTCCAGCAGCTTTTCTTCATCATCATCGTGTGGTCCAAGGAACAAAGTGATCGTTATTATATCAGACTTCCATAGCAATACTTCCTATAAACAACTTGTACTTTTTTGTACTTTTCTCGTTTTCTTTCAAAAGCCTTTCAAGGGCATTTTGTTAAGTGAAACAAAATGGCGACTCTGCTGGGGATGACTTTCTCCTCCGACGAGAAAGCAATTGCTTAATATGATGATGTGTCGATTGGGTCGACAAAGAAGACTCTGGTTGTTCAATTCAACCAGACTGCTTACGAAGAAATGCTCCGAACTGGGGGTGGTACTCGCTGCTCTAATGTTCAAAAATCATGAAAGGTGTGAAAAGTTTGGATTCCTAAGTCCAAAACACCCCCTGATCTCCCTATTGTCTCTGAAGGCAAGAGAATTCTTCCTACTCCTGTTGTTGGGGCTCCCGTCTATGACGAGGCAGTCCCTACTTCAGTTTTGTGCCCAGTGCATAAAGTTCAGTCTCCCGTCTGTGACGTGGTAGACGCTTAAGTCTTGTGCTCTACGCGTAAAGGCAAATCTTCCGTCTGTGACGTAGCAGATACTTCTGTTTTGTGCTATACACGTAAAGGCAAATCTTCTGTCGGTGACATGGTAGATAAAGTTCACAATGGTGCTTTTGCATCTAAAGTAAACTTGCCCACACACGTGTAGCGTAGAAACAAGTCTTCCGTTACTATAACAGACAATTCCTTTGGTTTATCCAAGGAGAATAAAAATTGTGGCAAAGCTTCTGTTTTACACCAACAAATTTCTAGTGCTACTTTACTCAAAGTGCCTAATCTTAGGATTATGTGCAATGCTGATGGTGTTCGTACATCACAAAAATCAACTCCAGATTTACGCACACACCTTCAAGAGCGTAAAAATGTATAATTTTCTGCCAATGAAGCTAGTAATCTTCTTTTTACACATGGGACTAGATATTTTTCTGTCCCAAATATAAAAAAGAAGATATTACCTTCTAATTCTTCTGATTTACGCGATTTGCTGGTACAAAAGTGTAAAAACAGAAAATCTTCTGTGACACTCCCCCAAGAAAACTGTCATTGTGAGTGTCACCAAATTGTGATCAAGTGTTGTTGTTCCGCTACTAAACGATCTGTTTTCGACTGATTAAACTACAATGTACCTTAGCAACAGCTTGATGACCAAGAATGTGAATTGTCTTATGCATAAGTCAATATGGCATCTCATATCAATAGAGGACGACGTCTAAGACGCAATCCGTCCCGGACTCCAGGTCAACAAAGGTTTAACCAGATTCTTGACACTTTTGAAGGAGTATATCAACATACTCGGTCAAGAAGTAAAAGACCTTTAAACATGCATTCTTCGGATTCAGAGGATGGGGGTAGCCAGTACTTGGAGTCAGAAACTGATAGCGTTGATTCATACCTCTACACCAATCCTTCTGTATGTTCAAGAGAGGTTGAATCATATGTTATCGGGAAAGAACCAGAGACATCTACTTCTAATACAGAACAACGTCTTTCAGCGGTAGAACAATTGCTAAAGGACATGCTTGCTATGATGCAAAATATGTATCAAATAATGATGACTCAGCAAACAGTCCAACCAGCAGTGGTAACACCGGTATATGTAGTAGCGCAAACTCAAGATAGTTAAGGGGTTGACATACCTTTGAATAATCTGAGTTAAGAGCCTGCTATCAATCAAAACTTCGTATCTCCAGATCCTCTCATTCCAGAGGATGTATCACCTCCGGTGGGGATTACGATACATCCAGCCATTATTCAATCAAATGTGCTTCCTCAAACTAGTGAAGCTATTCAAGCAGTACGTGAGTTAAAAGTACAGTTTGAGGTTCTTAAGCACAAAGATCAGCTCCAGAGGTTGGGGATCAAGCAACCTTATCCTCCCCATTGGAATGATGTGCCTTTTTCTCCCAAATTCAAGCCACAATCTATGGTATTATTTGATGGAAAGGCTTCTCTAAGTCAATATATCAATTATTTTGATATTATGACTGTGCATCTACAGAAGAATGATGCTTTTCTCACCTGAGTCTTTATAGGGTATTTGACGGATACATCACACGATTAGTATCGCACTCTACCCGACAATTGCATATAGTCTTTTGACGAATGTAAAGCAATATTTCTCTCTCGTTTCTATGAAGGAGGAATGGACATGAATATGTCTTCCTTAATAGAGATCAAACAAAAAGAGAAAGAAGGTACTCGGACGTTTATTGAACGTTTTCGACAGGCTACTTTAAAAATACCTCCTGGTATGCCAGATTCAGCATTAATTGATACATGCAAAATGAATCTGTGACCATCCATTACTGTTTTTACAGGCTCTCAATTCACAGATTGGGCCTCGTTTATTATAGCAGCAGTTTCAGCTGAGACCAACAGTAGATTGGCTCGTGAACATGGGATGATCTTCGCCTTAGAAGACACAGGAAAGAAATCCTCTTCGGGTAACAACTCTGGTAATCATAATGGGAAAGGAAAGGAAACCCTAGTGGTAAAGCTTTCAAAACCTAAAACAACACCAAGTAATCCAGAGTCTTCCAAGCCGAAAGAAGAATACTCTTTCGATGACAGTAATATTCCAGGGATATTTCAATGTCTCATGAAGAGTGGTAAACTCCAGATCCCAGAGCCAAAATGACCTAATGAGGTAGATTTGGTTGATAATCCTAAATATTGTATCTATCATAGATACATAAATCATCCCACGAAAGCTTGCTATGTCTTGGAGAAGAAGATTCAAGAATTGATAAATGCTAAAGCTATCGCTTTAACTAATGATGATCATACAGTCACAACCAATATGGTTTCTCTTCAATTTGGAGCTTTTCCTCCACAGCAAGTTCCTGATGGGGTTATCCCAATTTCGAAGGCGACGATGAAGATTGTGAATCTTCCACCAGCTAGAGATCAAAGTGAAGGACTAGTGCCTCTCACTTTAAAAAATGATGAAACCATATGGGTACACCCTGACTTAGTACCTGAAATGGAGCATGAAAATAAAACTTCAAAATCCAAGAAAGGTAAAAAAAAGTCAGAACCTGCAATATGATTTCTCATGTTGTTACCCCAGATCATGATGATTCTAATCATCTGTGGGATGACATCCCTTTGGAAGATAGGCTAAAGGGTTTGAACATATGCCCTCCGAGTTTGGCTCCTCCTACCAAACTAAAACTCACTCATCAGCAGTGGTTAGCAATGAACAGTGTCCCTTTGTACAGGGCACAACAAGTTTTTGCTGCTTACGAAAAATCTCCGGTTGGGATTCTACCTCCTATACCGAAAGATTCTACTCTTGTGACTACAGAGGTCTCTGTGTCCTTCTTCATCTGCCGGACCATCTGTTGAAAGTCCGCTACCCACTCACATGTACAGTCAACAATTGGTTCATCTCATAAAAAAATGGGTTATGACTTTCAAAAAGCAGAAGGCTTGAACTATGGTAAAGGTATGCGAGTTCCTTTACAAATTCACGGCCATAAATCCTCTGTCGGATTGGGATTTGAGGTCCCTCACAAAAATCCCCATAAGAAGAAGACTAAGGGAAAGAAGACTAAATCATGTAATATGGTACTTCATTTTCCTGAGTCTGAAGAAGAAGCTTTTGCTGGTACAAGGTCTGGAAAGGACTACCACAAAGACTATGAGGGAACTTCCAAAGAAGCGAAAGACACCGCTGAAACACTACCGGCTCAGTCATCTTCTGTTCCTGCTGAAACAAGGCCTTCTAAACCCCCAGTGGTTGAAAAAGGTAAACAGAAGGCAGTACGTTTTGACATTCCGCTGAAGCCGGTTTTAAATCAAGGGTCAATGAAACCCTATAAATTTGACATACTAGCCCAGTTAGCCAATACTCCGGCTAGGCTCTCTATTTTTGAGCTGCTCCGACTTTCGAAAGAAAGTCGAGAAACCTTGAGTGAAGCGTTGCTACAAGCAGATTCATGCTTAGCTCAGCTCAAAAGTCCTGACAATATACCAGTGTCATGTCCTAAATGCCACAGTGTTATGGAATCGATTCCTAATATTACCTTCACACAAGAGGATATGCTGTTAAAGCATAATCGACATGACAGGCCTTTATGTTATACGGGGTCTATTGACTCAACAGAAATTGGCAGGATTTACATCGATCCTGGGTCTTCTATCAGCATTATTTTTCAAAGTATGCTACGACCCTTGAGAATTCCTACTAGTGAGTTGACTTACACTAGTACAACAATTGTTGGTTTCAACTCTGGAAAGTGTAAACCATTGGAAAAGATTCGTCTGAAGATTCAAATAGGTGATCTTCGAACTATGGTGACTTTTTATGTTATCAACTCAGATGTATCTTACAATATCCTACTTGGAAGACCATGGATACATGAGCATAATATTGTACCTTCAACTCTCTACCAATGCTTCAAGTATGTGGATTCTCAAGGGATTGTGAAGACCGAATTTGCAGACATCAATCCTTTTAAGGGTGTTGAAGCCTATTTCTCTAATTCAATACTCTACAAACAGGAGCATGTGAAGAAAATATCTGATATGGCTGAAGATCGGTCGCCTGCAGAAGATCAATCTGTCTTAGAAGATCCTTCAAAGATCAACCTTTGACGATTAAAGTTAAAGGTCGAATTCAATCCCAACCTGTCAATAATGAACCTTTGGTAATTAAAGTCAAAGGAAGAACTCAAGCTACGTCTGATGAAGCTGTGAGGATTCCGGTCAAATGTTGGGTTCAAGCCAACACTGGTGATCAGCCTCTCATGATCAAGGTCAAAGGACGTACTTCTCGTACAACTGATCCAGAACTACTAGTTATCAACCTTGGCAAGACTACACTGAAGACGATGACGGTCCGTTAATGATCAATCCAAAGCATAATAGTCAATCTGTAAATGATGTAAATATTGATCACTCTGTATTCTCTCATTTTAATGAAGATTTCCTTTTGGAGTATATGGGTGTCAAATTTGTTGAAAGAATGACTTTATCTGCTGATAATCAAAGTTATCAACATAAAACTGACATAAATACAGAGGAATCCTTATATATTAATCATAAAGAGAATTTTTTCCTCCTCATGTCGATATTGGACCCTATGCTCAAAGGTTCCTAACATCTTCTCCTTATCTTCTACCTGTAGCCTCATCATCATAAGCTTGTGTAACTTATAGACATCACGAAGAATCTTATTTTGTGATCCCGTCTACTAAGAAAAATAAGTGCCAAATTGTGTTTAGCTTGGCTAGAAATATCCCTGTTATTCAGACAGATGATCTCATAGAGAAAGATAAAGGAAAAATCTGAATTGACAAATATAGTCAACAATCACTTAAGATTATCCAAAATATGGGATATAATTTAAAAACTATGCTAGGTTTCAATCAAGGCAAAGGAAGACGATTACCGTTATGTGGCGATCCATTTTATCAACGAACTCGTCATGGATTGGGATATGATCCATCCTACATATTTAATGAAGATATGATAGAAGAATTTTCTTTCAGTTCTTCACAATCCTCAGATTCTGAAGGAGTCAAGTATGTTGAATCTGAGTGCGTCTTTTCAGTCAATATGGTTCAAACCGATCCGTTTTATCAACAAACTCGTCATGGTTTGGGATCTGATACATCCCACATGTTTAATAAAGATATGGAAGAAGAATTTTCTTCCAGTTCTTTACAATTCTCAGATTATGAAGGAAGCCAATATATTGAATCTGAGTGCATTTTTTCGGTCAACATGGTTCAAACAGATGGTGAATTTGAGCTATTTAAAAATGACCCTTGGGCACAACAAATGGACACTCAATGGGAGCTTCGTTTTGAACAGCGACAACCACCTATAGAAGATGAAATTGTCCAGATTGACGTTGGAGATGAAACTACGTCTAAGCCGATATTCATCAGTAAAAACCTTTCTGAAGATGAAAAAGAAGATTTGATAAAGCTGATTAAAGAATATATTGATATCTTTGCATGAAGTTATGAGGATATGCCGGGTCTGGATCCTAAAGTAGCTACTCATAAACTCAATATTTTTCTAATGCCAAACCTGTAAAATAACAGCAGCGACATTTTTGACCAGATATGATGGATGCAATTGAAGTATAAGTCAAAAAGTTGATTATATGTGGCTTTGTCTGTGAAGAGCAACACCCAGATTGGGTTGCTAATATTGTTCCTGTCATGAAGAAGAATAGAAAAGTTCAAGTTTGCATAGATTTTTGAGATCTCAATGCAGCTTATCCAAGAGACGAATTTCTACTTCCTATTACTGATGTTATGATAGATAATACATGTGGTTTTGAACGCATGTCTTTTATGGATGGATTCTCAGGATACAATCAAATTAAGATGCATCAAGAAGATGAAAAGCATACTGCTTTTTGTACACCCCTTGGAGTTTATTGCTATGCAGTTATGCCTTTGGGTATGAAAAATGTCGGTGCTACTTATCAATGGGCCATGCGCAATATTTTTCAAGAACTTCTATGAAAAATAGTTGAACATTATGTGGATGACATCGCTGTCAAAAGTCGATTAAAAGATGATCACATTCAAGACTTGAAGACAGTATTTGAGTTGATGCGTCGACATCAATTAAAGTTAAATCCTACTAAGTCTTTCTTAGGGATTTCCAGTGGCAAGTTTTTGGTATTTGTCATTACTTCTCAAGGTATCCATGTTGATCCTGATAAGGTCAATACAATTCTTGAAATGCGTCCTCCACGTAATCTGAAAGAACTCTATGGCTTTCAAGGTCGCATTGCTTATATCAGAAGATTTATATCCAATCTTTCTGGGAGATGTCAACCTTTCTCTCGCCTATTAAAGAAAGGTGTATCATTTGTTTGGGATGAAGCATGTCAAAAAGCCTTCAATGACATCAAGCAATACCTTACAAATCTACCTGTTCTGGTACCTCCAGTAGTACGAAGACCATTTTTGCTATATGTTCGAGCCTTAGATCATTCTCTTGGTGCTCTTCTTGTACAGAAAAGTGATAAGGGTCATGAATAGGCAATTTATTATCTTAGTCGAATGATGGTTGGAGCTGAACACAGGTATACTCCTGTGGAAAAAGAATGTCTAGCCTTGGTTTTTGTCATTCAAAAGACGCGACATTATGTAACGGGACAAACTATTCATGTCATATCCAGAATAAATCCTATTCGGGTATTGATGAGAAAGTCGAGCATTCATAACTCCCGGTTAGCCACCTGGACAATGTTGCTTACTCCCTATGATATGGTCTATATACCTCAAAAATCCGTGAAAGGTCAAGCGTTAGCTGACTTCTTAGCAGCTCACCCTATACCTGAAACTTTTAAACTATATGAGGATATTCCAGATGAAGTCATAATTGCAACATGTCTTTGAGGGATGATATTTGGCAGCTATACTTTGATGGAGCATCACGAGTTGGGCCTAAAGGAAATATTATCTTCGGAGTAGGCATCGTCTTGGTCTCTCCTGATAAAATGGATATATACCGTGCTTATACTCTTAATGAACCATGTTCCAATAATGTGGCAGAATATAATGCTCTGCTAATTGGTCTTCAAGTAGCAAAACAATTGGACATTGAGTTCCTAGAAGCATATGGAGACTCTCTACTGATTGTCAATCAGGTCAGAGGGACATATGAAGTCAGAAATCCAGACCTCATTCCCTATCATCAAGTGGTAATCGAATCGGTTCTTTCATTCGAAGGATTCTTTATTGAATTTGTACCACGTTCTAAAAATTTAGAAGCTGACGCTCATGCTAGTTTAGCTTCGGATTTAGCAGTTCCAATTAGAAGACAAAACACCATTACTTTGTTGGATAGAGATCTATTCAGTGTCAAGATTAATTTGCATATCGAACACAGTTATGTTACTGAATCAAATTCTCAGCAAAGGGATTGGAGAAGTCCATTTATTGATTATGCGGTCCATAGGATTTTATCTGAAGATCCAAAAGAAGCTGCATCAATCAAAAGATGATCATTCGATTCTACTACGATTCTTCTTTGCATATATTGTATCATTGTTCTTATGACGAACTTTTATTGCGTTGTCTTTCAGAAAGTGAAGCCAAATAAACACTACGTGAAGCTCATGATAGAGTTTGTGGTGCACATCAACCAGGTCCAAAATTACAGGATCGTATTCGAAGAATGGGTTATTATTGGCCTTCTATGATAGCAGACGCTGTGGATTATGCCAGATTTATGCTGACTTTATTCACCAACCCTCTGAATTCTTACATCCTACAACAGCTTCTTGGCTTTTGAAAGCTTGGGGCATGGATATTATTGGTCCAATTAATCCTCCTTCTGTCAAAGGATATCGGTTTATCCTGGCTAGAACCGATTACTTTTCTAAATGGGCAGAAGCAGTTCCTCTTGTGGAAGTAAAAACGTCTAATGTGGTTAGCTTCATCAAACATCATGTTATTTATCGTTTCGGAGTTCTCCGAAGGATAATCCATGATAATGGACCACAATTTGTCAGTCAGACATTTTATCGATTTTGTGATAAGAATCGGATCTAGAACATAGCTTCTACGGCTTATAATCCAGCTGCTAATGGTTTAGCGGAAGCTTTCAACAAAACTATTATTATACTTCTCAAAAAGTTTGTCTCTTCTAATAAACGTGATTTGAATGAGAAACTTGGAGAATATTTATAGGCTTATCGAACAACTGTCCGAACTCCTACTGGTTTTACACCATTCTCAATGGTTTACGGATGCAACGCTGTTCTTCCATTGGAAATTCGGATCCCATCTCTTAGAATAGCCATTGCTAATGGGCTAACCTTTGAAAATAATAATCGCTTACGACTCCAAGAACTTGAGGGTCTGGACGAGAAGCGTCTTCAAGCACAATAGCACATCGAGCTATATCATGTCCGTATATCTCGAGCTTTCAACCGTAAAGTTAAAGAAAGGGTATTCAAAGTCGGTGAGCTAGTCTTAGCTGTCCGACGACCTATGGTTATGACTCATAAGAGCAAAGGCAAGTTCCAGCTAAATAGAAAGGTCCATATGTAGTCGAGACAATATTCTTCAATGGTGCCTATAGGTTATCGAAACCTAATGGAGATTTGATAATGATACCAATTAATGGCAAATTCTTGAAGAAATACTGTATTTGAATTTCTTCTTTATTCTCCAGCTACCAAGGTTTGGTTAAGCTGATTATTTATTCTCCTAAAAGAGAATTTTGATTTTCTGTCTTACCATCTGATTTCAGAAAGAAAAATATTTATTATTTATCATGTCCCCATTACCTCTGAATAAATATTAAATCTATTTCTTTTCCTTATTCCATCTATCATGTCCGTATTACCTTTGAATAGATATTAATCTATTTTTCTTTGAGTCATTACAATCTATTATGTTCATATTACCTCTGATAGTATTGTATGCTCTAAAAAGAAAACAAGATTTATTATCTATCATGTCCACATTACCTCTGGATAGATATAATCTATTTTGTTGAGTTTAGAAGACTTATCATGTCCATATTACCTCTGATAACTATTCTCTATCTCACAACCATTTTATAAAAAAATGTTTCATTCATTGCATGATTTGAAATATTACAGCAAAAGAAAGACGAAATACAAAATTCTTTATTGATGATATGAAAAGAAGAATACCAAATTCTATATTTTCTAAGGTGGAGCAGATACATCTTCAAGCATTTTTTTACAACTCTGCCAAGCGCCTTTCACGAGAACTCTATACATTTGTAGTAGCTATGGTGCGACGAGCTTCTGAAGTACATAGATAGAAGAGTACGGCGAAAGTAGCTATCATTTTATCCTTGGCATCATCAAAGGGTTTTGTAACACCCAGTTTTCCAGATGAAGGTAATTTTGAAATTTTGTAATTATAATTATTATTTATTTATTATTATTTTATATTAAGATTTTTGGTGATTTTTAATCATTTTTAAACTATTTAAAATTATGACTTGTGATTTTGACATTTTACTATTGTTTGCTTTTAATTTCGAGGAAATTTGTCCTCCCCAGTTTTCAGGAACAGGGGTATTTTTGTCATTTTGTATTTTTGAAATATTTTTGAAATTTATTTTATTATTTATGATATTGTTTTGGGATTATTTGAGTCGGGTTCAAATTTCAGCTCAATCCGACTTGAAACGGAGACCCGGGGGTAGTGTTGACTTTAGTGGACCCATACACTAGTTAGGTATGGCCCACATGATATAATTTTAGTCCACATGATATTAATTTTAGTTAGAGGTTAGACTAATTATTATGGATAAGGTTAGTGTGATTAGAGACTTTAGAATGACTAATTTAGTCCCAACCAATTAGCCCTTTCCTAATACTAATAGAATAGGTTAGTGGGGGCATTTTGGACCTTACCATAATAGGACAAATAGCCCCATATGGCCAGCCACTTTGGAAGATGATAGGCTAAAGTTCATTTCATTATTCTCATCCACACTCTCTCTCTTGTTCTTCCCCAAATTTCTAGAGAGCAATCCCTAGCAATTTCTCCACCAAATCCTTCCATTTGCCACCAAATCTTCTTCTTTTCTTCTCCATTCTAGCCAAGGAGGAAGCTACCCAAGTTTGGGAGGATTCGGAGCTCGTTCGTGTCCTTTTGGAATCTCTACGTGTCGGTGTCGCTCCGGGAAGACTTTTCTTCGATTCGATCTACCGGGAGGTATAAATCCCTTCTCTTTTTTATTTTCTCATGCATATAGGTCTATTTTGAACCCATAGGAATGACTCCCATGGTTGTATCTCCATTTTGTGTCCATTTGGAGGTCATAGGATTGTCCTTTGTGTTGTGATTGTGTCCTAGTGGAAAAAAAAATCCCAAATTTGGACACACTATGTGTTGATGTTATGTATGAATAAATTATTACATGTTTAATCTCATATTTTTGTATTGGAGATGTGTTCTATAGTGTCTTATATATATATATATATATATTAGTGTAGAGAGTGAGTTCTTGATATATTATGTTATATACTTGTGTTTCTTTTGTCTCAAACTACCTAATTTCGTCATAATTTTTATCCACATTTTTAGTAGCCAAAGCAACTTAGAAATGTCATAACTTTTAGCTTAGAACTCCAATTTATCTTCCATTTTTTTAAAAGAACCGTATCGAAGTTAGATTTCCAAATATATATTTTAATAAGCCAAATTATTTCTGTAACTTTCTATCGAATTATTTGAGTGTCAGCTGTACGAAAGACGAACGTGTTTTGGTATTTTCGCGATTCCGGGAGCTTCCGGACACGAAAATACGATCCGTTTAAAGTTTCGGAAAGCTAACACGAAGAGCTACAACATACTTTAATCCTAGAATTTAATGAATGCCCAATTGGTAAAATATTGATTTTAAGTAGAAGAGTGACTATACGATATATGCATTTTGTGTAACCTATGAGCCTATGTAGTATGGATATTAAATGAATATAGAGTATGTAATACATAATATGTTAGATAAATAAAATAATATATATGATATATATTCTCTTTACATTAATTTATATATATGGTTGAATGCAAGCATGTAGGAATGCTATTAATATAATGCATATAAGCAATGCATGAATGAAAGAATGATATACAATGTATGCATGAAAGTATATAATGAATACTAGATATGAATGCAAGATATATATGTAATGATAGATATGAATGCATAATGTATAAATATTATAATGCAATATATAATGATACATGTATGGTAATGTAGAGTATATGATGCAAACATGAATGAATGGAGGAAATACATGTATATAGGTAATATAGAATATTATATATGAAGGGAATGAATGATAATATATAACATGATATGTAGGTAATACAAGGTATGAAATATATGATGTGTGTATGTTTGTATGTCTCTATGTTAATGTATGAAATGATATGAATATACAATGTATGCATATGTATAAAACATGTAGGTAATGCATAGATGCATGAATGAAATGGATGTTTGCAATATGTTAATATAAATACAAGTATCTAATATGCATGAATGTAAGTATAATATAATACAAGTATACATGTATGTATCATATAAATGTAATATACATGATATGTATGTATGCATGTATAGAAGGTAAGTATGTATGTATGTATTTTTATAAACTGAGTTAACCTATAACCTTTTACACACATGCATTCATACACCCTTTGACATCATGTATCCCATTTCACATACACCTACCTATCACTAAATTTTAGAACATTAACACATATCCTTTCACACACATGCCAAACACGCACATACTCACTTACTCTTTTACCTCTCTTTCTCTCTCTCTATATATATATATGTATGTGCCTATATATATAGCTTTCCTATATATATCTATGTATATGAATATGTGAATGTGAATAATATATATACATTATATGACTAAGTTTGTGTGCCTTGTTAGCTTATGGTTTAGTTTTGTGCTTGGTTTAGCAAGTGACTTAGGCTATGAGTTAGTAGCTATCTCGGATACTTGTTTTACATATACTTAGTTTGTTTAGACCTAGAACAACTTGTTTGACCTAATTTAGACTTGTTAGACCTAGTTTGACCATAGTTGACCTAGGTTTGACTTTCAGGGTTGACCAAGTTGACCAAGAGTTGACTTTGGTCTAGATTGACCTAGAATCATGTAGAATGCATAGTAGAACTTTATATTGTCATTTTGGACTTGTTGTGACTTGTGCTATTCTGATTACGAGCCAGACACCTCTCATCGGACAGTATATTTACTTTGAACATTCAGACATCAGGCGAGTACATTCTCTGATAGTTCTCTCATTTATTTGCCAGTTACTGTATTTCAGTTCTATTTAGTTTTATATGATTCTTTGATACCACACGTATGGATATTTTTGGATTCATGTATGCGACACACATACCATCTGTCTGGCCTCTATTTTTTGGAACCACTACTGGCTTCACCTTCTGGATTCACTACTGGAACCACCTACTGGAATCACTCTGGAATCTTTTGCTGGTATCATTATGTTTGGCTGGACTCATCCCAATTTCTCGTGTCATTTTTTGGATTCACTTGTACTTGCTGGACGAGGAAATATTAGAATAGGCATGTGAACATAGCCAAATACTGGAACCACTCCCTTGGAATTATACTGGAATGATAGCCATCTCACACCCGGCCAGGTGTGTGATGTGCCGTATTACCTACAGTCGTTCACATGTCGATCCCGATATTTTAAAACACACTGTTAGAGTATAGGCTGGACTCACCCTGGAACCTTTAATCACCAACTGGACTCCCCTTAAACCAGACTCATCTTGTACTGGAACCACCTGGTATCAGATTCATGTTGTCTGGATTTACTTGGGTTTTGCACTTGTTTACATTTACATTCTGGACTTATATTATGTTGCTCTAGTTCAGCTAGTTTCTAATTACAGTCTTTATTGCTATGATTCTTCTCTTATTTTTACTTACCTTACTTTCCTTGCATCTTAACTGTTTCTCTATACCATCACCTGTATACAAACTGCCATAATTCATCAATAAAACTGTTTATAACAGCTTTATAGTTCTCTGTCATTTACTTAGGTTTTCTAGATGAGATTGTCCTCGTTCCTGTCCTGACTGGACCTGTTGATAAATTTTACAGATAGCCTGGAGGTTGCATGCTAGCCTAGAGGAGACACAGTAGAGGTTGTATAGTTAGTTATTTCAGTTATACTGAGTTGTATTTATTCTATGGATTACTGTATTGAGCTTTGAGATGTTTTTTGGGTTTGTGTATCTTAGACACTTAGACTTCTATCTGCTGTATCTCTTTTTGATTTCATATTTTACCTATCTTTTATCTTGCTCTACCTTAGTTGTGATTGAGACTGTAATCTGCTATGTCACCTCCATTCGGAGAGTATATACTGTACAGGTACCTATATATTGTTAGATGTTTGACCTAGGACAGCGTTCTACCGCCAACACTACAGCGTAGGCTGGATGTACCCATGTCTCGTGCTCTCACTCTAGGGTGCGGGTCATGACACATTTTTAGTGGTGGCCCATGCAGGTCGAGTTTGTGTAGTGGTATTCGAACTAGAGTATCACTACAGCCTACAGTAGGATTAGGATATTTTTGGAGGTACTCAATCACATTAGGAAAAACTCTTAATCCGATTCCTTTTGTCTAAAATTGTTGCTTATTGACTTCCCTTGAATATAAACTGTTCTCCTTTGAATTTTTGCTTCATTCTCAGAAATTGCTTCTTGTTTTGATATATCTTCATGATGGTTATGAAGACACGATCTCATCGCTTCGGTTCGGGGGATACTATCGAGAGGCTGGCCACCTCTCGTCATGTTCATCAGGGCCTCGAGACCGCAACTTCTGTTGTGCCGACTCAGGTTGGCATTTCTGCTACATTAGAGGTGCACCTCCGTCTGTACAGAGACTTTTCCCTTTATTTTCGGTTTCTCTCAGCAGCAGTGATTCATGCAGCATCAGCAGCAGAGATTTATGCAGTATCAGCATCGGGCTGGAGGAAACCAGCAGGGCGAGCTATCGTCAGGACAGTCGAGGATGCACAGACCGTTGGAGATCTTGCTGCAAGTTCTATTCTTCTCAATTCCATTCCCGCAATTGTCTTTTATAATTACCTTGAAATCCGATTCCATCTGTTCCTTGTTGATTGATTAATTTTGTCATGTTACTCTTTTGTTGTGTTTATTTTTCTTCTGAGAAAATCATATGGGCTAGGTCGCCTAAATCATGGGATCTAGAATCCTCGGTAGTCGTGTTAGTTGGCATAGTGAGGACATGTAGTCATATTTTGGATGTATTCTCGGGTATGAGAATTTAAGGTTTTCGCCGTCGCATGCGACAGTGCAAAAATTTTAAATACCATGAACCTAGAGGTACGTACCTTAGTCAAGGACTCTGTGATTATCATAGCCTTGCTCACTAGCATGATGAAGACTCTGGACAATATGATTTTGGACAGACGCATATGATTAACAGATTGTATATTGAGAAGGTTTAAACATCATACCCTTTTGATTGTTATAAATGACTTAGGAGTAGGGATATTTAGTTTTGTAGAGCTTATTCATCGGTAGTTCCTTCCTAGTATAATGTATGATGACTTGTAGAGTGTCTGTACCCTAGAGGTGATAGTTAGCATTGGTGTTAGAATAGTAACCCATTGCAGATAATTCTCCTGTTATCTATAATACCAACCAATTATACATAGGATGTTAGTATGCCTTACAGCCTTGATGATTATTACTACTTTTCCTTACCTTTTCCAGTGAGGCACCCATGACCAGAGTCTGCCTTTGAGTATAGTTGTAGTTTTACCTAAGACCGAGAGGTCTATTTGCATAGATAGATTGCAGATGATATTGGCATATGGGATATAGGTTAGTTGGTATCTATAGGCCATTGTTGTATAGGGTTATAAACATGTTGTTTAGCCTATACTTGGTTCAGTTTTTCATTTTAGTTAAGTTCTCTTCGTGTTGAGTTCCTTTGTGTTGATCACCTTTATAGGCAGTGTGCAGACCCTTCACTAGATACCATGTCCCCTTGATTCTGACCATTCATCCTTAGCTTAGTTCTAAGCATTGTTTCAGACCCTTATAAGTTTAGTCTGCCTTAACCCTTGGTTGATCAGTCATGTATATATATATATAGATGATATACTTAGGATATATGTGATGGGTTGTTGTTCTTGAGCATATTTATATATATGTGGTATTTGGTATTCATGTGCTTAGCTTGTAGGTATTTAGTTATAGGTGACATGATAGGATTGGGAAGTTAAGTGCTAGTCTATTATAGAGTTTCTCTTTTGCTAAATTCTAGTTGCCAACACCTAGATAGCTAGCATAGGTAAAACCCTAAGAAGTTGACCAGTTGATGACCAAGTACTTGGATGTTGAGAAATTGACTAGTGATTGACCCTTGACTATGTTTGACATAGAAGGGGTGCGATCATCTTAATTTCGAGGACGAAATTTTTATAAGGTGGGTAGGATTGTAAAACCCAATTTTCCAGATAAGGGTAATTTTGAAATTTTGTAATTATAATTATTATTTATTGATTATTATTTTATATTATAATTTTTGGTGATTTTTAATTATTTTTAAACTATTTAAAATTATGACTTGTGATTTTGACATTTTACTATTGTTTGGTTTTAATTTCGAGGAAATTTATCACCCACAGTTTTCAGAAACAGGGGTATTTTTGTCATTTTGTATTTTTGAAATATTTTTGAAATTTATTTTATTATTTATGATATTGTTTTGGGATTATTTGAGTCGGGTTCGAATTTCAGCTCAATCCGACTTGAAACGGGGACCCGGGAGTAGTGTTGACTTAAGTGGACCCACACACTAGTTAGGCATGGCCCACATGATATTAATTTTAGTCCACATGATATTAATTTTAGTTAGAGGTTAGACTAATTATTATGGATAAGGTTAGTGTGATTAGAGACTTTAGAATGACTAATTTAGCCCCAACCAATTAGCCCTTTCCTAATACTAATAGAATAGGTTAGTGGGGGCATTTTGGACCTTACCATAATAGGACAAATAGCCCCATATGGCCAGCCACTTTGGGAGAGGATAGGCTAAAGTTCATTTCATTATTCTCGTCCACACTCTCTCTCTTGTTCTTCTCCAAATTTCTAGAGAGCAATCCCTAGCAATTTCTCCACCAAATCCTTCCATTTTGCCACCAAATCTTCTTCTTTTCTTCTCCATTCTAGCCAAGGAGGAAGCTACCCAAGTTTGGAAGGATTCGGAGCTCGTTCGTGTCCTTTTGGAATCTCTACGTGTCGGTGTCGCTCCGGGAAGGCTTTTCTTCGATTCGATCTACCGGGAGGTATAAATTCCTTCTCCTTTTTATTTTCTCATGCATATAGGTCTATTTTGAACCCATAGGAATGACCCCTATGGTTGTATCTCCATTTCGTGTCCATTTCGTGTCCATTTGGAGGTCATAGGAGTGTCCTTTGTGTTGTGATTGTGTCCTAGTGGAAAAAACCCCAAATTTGGACACACAATGTGTTGATGTTATGTATGAATGAATTATTACATGTTTAATCTCATATTTTTGTATTGAAGATGTGTTCTATAGTGTCTTATATATATATATATATATATATATATATATATATATATATATATATATATATTAGAGTAGAGAGTGAGTTCTTGATATATTATGTTATATACTTGTGTTTCTTTTGTCTCAAACTACCTAATTTCGTCATAATTTTTATCCACGTTTTTAGTAGCCAAAGCAACTTAGAAATGTCATAACTTTTAGCTTAGAACTCCGATTTATCTCCCGTTTTTTTAAAAGAACCGTATCGAAGTTAGATTTCCAAATATATATTTTAATAAGCCAAATTATTTCTGTAACTTTCTGTAGAATTATTTGAGTGTCAGCTGTACGAAAGACGAACGTGTTTTGGTATTTTCGCGATTTTGGGAGCTTCCGGACACGAAAATGTGATTCGTTTAAAGTTTCGGAAAGCTAACACGAAGAGCTACAACATACTTTAATCCTAGAATTTAATGAATGCCCAATTGGTACAATATTGATTTTAAGTAGAAGAGTGACTATACGATATATGCATTTTGTGTAACCTATGAGCCTATGTAGTATGGATATTAAATGAATATAGAGTATGTAATGCATGATATGTTAGATAAATAAAATAATATATATATGATATATATTCTTTTTATATTAATTTATATATATGGTTGAATATAAGCATGTAGGAATGCTATTAATAAAATGCATATAAGCAATGCATGAATGAAAGAATGATATACAATGTATGCATGAAAGTATATAATGAATGCTAGATATGAATGCAATATATATATGTAATGATAGATATGAATGCATAATGTATAAATATTGTAATACAATATATAATGATACATGTATGGTAATGTAGAGTATATGATGCAAGCATGAATGAATGTAGAAAATATATGTATATAGGTAATATAGAATGTTATATATGAAAGGAATGAATGATAATATATAACATGATATATAGGTAATGCAAGGTATGAAATATATGATGTGTGTATGTTTGTATGTCTCTATGTTAATGTATGAAATGATATGAATATACAATGTATGCATATGTATAAAACATGTAGGTAATGCATAGAAGCATGAATGAAATGGATGTTTGCAATATGTTAATATAAATACAAGTATCGAATATGCATGAATGTAAGTATAATATAATACAAGTATACATGTATGTATCATGTAAATGTAAAATACATCATATTTATGTATGCATGTATACAAGGTAAGTATGTATGTATGTATTTCTATAAACTGAGTTAACCTATAACCTTTTACACACATGCATTCATACACCCTTTGATATCATGTATCCCATGTCACATACACCTACCTATCACTAAATTTTAGAACTTTAACACATATCCTTTCACACACATGCCAAACAGACACATACTCACTTACTCTTTTACCTCTCTTTCTCTCTCTCTCTCTATATATATATATATATATATATATATGTATGTGCCTATATATATAGCTTTTCTATATATATCTATGTATATGAATATGTGAATGTGAATAATATATATCATTATATGACTAAGTTTGTGTGCTTGGTTAGCTTATGGTTTAGTTTTGTGCTTGGTTTAGCAAGTGACTTAGGCTATGAGTTAGTAGCTATCTCGGATACTTGTTTTGCATATACTTAGTTTGTTTAGACCTAGAATAACTTGTTTGACCTAATTTAGACTTGTTAGACCTAGTTTGACCATAGTTGACCTAGGTTTGACTTTCATGGTTGACCAAGTTGACCAAGAGTTGACTTTGGTCTAGATTGACCTAGAATTATGTAGAATGCATAGTAAAACTTCATATTGTCATTTTGGACTTGTTGTGACTTGTATTGTTCTGATTAGGAGCCAGACACCTCTCATCGGACAATATACTTACTTTGGACATTCAGACATCAGGCGAGTACATTCTCTGATAGTTCTCTAATTTATTTGCTAGTTTCTGTATTTCAGTTCTATTTAGTTTTATGTGATTCTCTGATACCACACGTATGGATATTTTTGGATTTATGTATGCGACATACATACCATCTGTCTGGCCTCTATTTTTTGGAACCACTACTGGCATCACCTTCTGGAATCACTACTGGAACCACCTACTGGAATCACTCTGGAATCTTTTGCTAGTATCATTATGTTTGGCTGGACCCATCCCGATTTCTCGTGTCATTTTCTGGATTCACTTGTACTTGCTGGGCAGAGAAATATTGGAATAGGCATGTGAACATACCCAAATACTGGAACCACTCCCTTGGAATTATACTGGAATGATAGCCATCTCATACCCGGCCAGGTGTGTGATGTGCCGTATTACCTACAGCCATTCACATGTCGATCCCGATATTTTAAAACATACTGTTAGAGTATGTGCTGGACTCACCCTGAAACCTTTGATCACCAACTGGACTCACCTTATACCAGACTCATCTTGTACTAGAACCACCTGGTATCAGATTCATGTTGTCTGGATTTACTTGGGTTTTGTACTTGTTTACATTTACATTCTGGACTTATATCATGTTGCTCTAGTTCAACTAGTTTCTAATTACAGTCTTTATTGCTATGATTCTTCTCTTGTTTTTACTTACCTTACTTTCCTTACATCTTAACTGTTTCTCTATACCATCACCTGTATACAAACTGCCATACTTCATCAATAAAACTGTTTATAACTGCTTTATAGTTCTCTGTCATTTACTTGGATTTTCTAGATGAGATTGTGCTCGTTCCTGTCCTGACTGGACCTGTTGATAAAATTTACAAATAGCCTGGAGGTTGCTTGCTAGCCTAGAGGAGACACAGTAGAGGTTGTATAGTTAGTTATTTCAGTTGTATTGAGTTGTATTTATTCTATGGATTACTGTATTGAGCTTTGAGATATTTTCTGGGTTTGTGTATCTTAGACAGACTTCTATCTGCTGTATCTCTTTTGGATTTTTTGTTTTACCTATCTTTTATCTTGCTCTACCTTAGTTGTGATTGAGACTGTATCTGCTATGTCACCTCCATTCGGAGAGTATATACTATACAGGTACCTTTATATTGTTAGATGTTTGACCTAGGACAGCGTTCTACCGCCGATACTGCGGCGTAGGCTGGACGTACCCACGTCTCGTGCCCTCACTCTAGGGTGCGGGTCATGACACGTTTTAATGGTAGCTTCAGCACCAAAAACCTTCTCTTCTAATATTGAGCTCTGCGTCAAATGTTGGTCTTGAGCTGCAATCATCTGCTATCTTTCTGCCTTCAAACGAGCCAACTCTGCCTCAACTTCACGAATTCTATCATTTTGTTGATAGATTCTCATATTTGAAGTTTCATGGGCTTCTCTACGTGTCTCCAGTAGGGGTTTATTTTCATTCAGAAAAGCTCGCTCCTTGGCAACTTTCCTACTGTAGTCTTGGAGAGATTTTTTAAAAATACTCTCCCGAGTGATGTATTAAGCTGACAAAGCATCATACTCAATCTGGATGAGACTTTCAAGGGTTTTATTTGACAGCCTTAGATATTCCTTGATAGGCTGTTTAAGTCCTTCCACCACCTTCTCCAAAGCTGCGGCTCTCTCAGCGTCATTGAACATAGCAACATTCCTGATGGTGGGAGCAATTGCAGCCTTCAAGCTTTCATAATTTAGGCCCTTCTTCAGGACCATCTTGATCAAGGCTGCCAAGGTTTTGTAGAAAGCTTCAGTATGAATCTCAATTAAAAGATTCATTTCTGTATTAGAGCTCGGCGTGGCAGTAAGGTCTACCAAATCCCTATTCTTAAGACTAAGAGTAGATATTGTCATTGCCTTGGTAGCAGATTGAGCTAAAGCTGTAGTGGTGGTTGCTACTATAGCTAATTGATCCCCAGGAGTTCCAGAGATAATATCTTCAACAGTTTTGTGGATCATTTCTCCAGCCATTTCTGGAGCTGAAACTACTTGAGTTTCGATGACGGTGATTGTTGTGGTGGGAATGGTGATTGTTGTAACCGATTCAGGTTTAAACACTGTCTTCTCAAGAACTTGTGCCGGATTGGTAGTAATAGCTGAAGGTGCTATTACTATGTCTCTGACTTCAGTTGATGGGTTGACAATGTCTTCATCACCTTTGCTGACTGTAAACCTTTCAAGCTCTGATAGTATTTCAGTTGCAGTTGGTTCTTCATATGCAACTGGTTCTTCGTCTGTAGCTGATTCTTCTGCAGCCGGTTCTTCTTCTCTTTCTTCAGCAAGAGAAGGCAACTCTTGGTGGGCCTCCACTATAGGTTCTTCTGGTATTTCCATATATGGAGAGTCTTCTTTAGAAGCAGAATATTCTTTTGAAAAAGAACTCTCTTCTTCAGACTCTATATTTTCTTCATGCATAATTTCTTGAGGAGAAAGAGGAGCTGCGGGCTTTACTACAGCAAAGACACCTACAAAGATTAAGCAAAATAAGTTAATACACAAAATTATAATACATAATTTGTATAGATTTTGTGTAATTTATATTTACCTGGAGTAGGTGTAGGACGTCCTAAGAGTTCGTCATAATCTTGATCCCGATCATCATCTTCTAAATCAAGAGCCGGTTCATCCGAGGGGATGGGTTCTGGATCATTAGTATGAGTCGTGGCAGTGTCTTCGATAGCTTGTACCTTTTCTGGCGAAGTGAGCTGTAACGAAGTGCTGAGACGTCCGGGAGATAGGAGCCCTATAGTTTCTGTTGTTGCTGCTGATTGGGATGCTGAAAACCCTTTCTCCAGGATGAGCTGAAGAAGATGCAATGTTTCGAGCTTCCTCGACCGGAGTTTCTCTTTCTGGAGTAGCGGCCTTCTGTCTGGAAGGCCCTTTAACAGTGACCTTTTTCTTCTTCTCTCGGGCAGCAACCGTTGTGTCAGATTTACGCTTCCTAGAAGTAGAAATTTTGATTGCTCCTGCTGTTGTTTCCCCAATTCCCGTAGGGATCACTTCCAGATATTCATCTGGAACAACAGCATCAACGGGTATGTCCGAAGGTACCCTAACTGGTTCTTCGACGTTTCTTTTCTTGATCCATCGAAGACTTCCCTTCATGTTGTAATCATTTACAAAGGAACGGATGGAGGCATAAAAACGAGCATACAAATGAAGCATTCATAGCTCAGTTGTACTGGTGGCAGATGACACACGGAATTTAGCACCAGTACATCTAGCGATGAAATATGTCTATGCCTATGCACCATCAACTAACTTCCCATAATAGTTGAAGGCAGTGGAGGGATTACCAACATGAAGTTGGTCATACCCGAATTGTAATGCCTATGGTTCGTATTACGTATCTTGGAATTCGTGTACGTATTTTATCTTGTATTGCATGATTCCTTGCTTAGTTTTCTTCATGGCTTGGTTTATTCTTGGGTTGGTTCGGCTTGGCTCGGTTTGCTTTGGTTCATTATCAACCAAGGGTGAACCCCCTACCTACCACCACTACAACCATTTATTAACCCCACTTCCTTCTCTCTCTCCATTACTCTTCTTCTTTCATCCATTACTTCTTCACCTACCAGAGAGAGAGAGAGAGAGGGTTCTAGGCAAGTGCAACTTGCTTCATGAAGGAACTCTAATTTTATTGCTTCATTCTCTTCCCTACAACATTTTAACTTACTTTAATACTTGGCGTTTCCACTTTCCGTGGCTAGATTTTTGTAGATCTAAGTTTACTTTATTTTTGGAATCCTTAGGCTTTGACCTACTTAATTTTGTTATTTTTGAGTTTTGAAGGTTCCATGTTGTAGAGAATTTCGTTCTACCCCATTTTGACCTATGGAAGTTCGGATTTGGGCTCCGGATGATGGAGTTATGGAACTTGAGAACTTGGCTCCCATGGTGTTCTTCTCGGAATTTTGGAGAAGATGAACTGTGCTTAGATTTGACCGCATGAATATTTCATGCAGCAAGTGATCCCCTAGCCGCATAAATTCTCCTGGCCGTATGAGCCCCCACTTGAGTTCAGCCGCATAGGCGCATGACACCGCTAACCGCATATGCCACTCTTTCAGCCGCATAGGTCTCGGCATAATCCGAGCCGCATGAACTTGGTCCACTTGTAGCGGCATATAACTTATATTCCCTCTAACCGCATAAGATCCTGAATTGACCTGGCCACATGGGTTCCTAACTGAGCCGCATGCTCCTGACCCTATTTAGCCGCATGGGCTGTTCTTCCCCCCAGCGGCATGAGATCATTCCTGGCCGCGTAGGCCTGAGCCGCATGGTTCTCCTATAGTCCTGTGTACTGTTACTTTATTATTATTTTGCCCATGTCTTGTAACCCCTTGTGTAACTTCAGTTCCTATGACGTACACCTTATCTTTATTGTATATTTTTACGCCCATTTTATATTCTTACGCCTTTTGTCCTGAACTTGATAATTCACGATTTGATTGGCATGATTGAAATGACAATTGTACATGACATGGTGTGGCAAGGAACTAGGATGATATGGCCTGATAGTGGCCCGTCGTGGCACACTTATGACAAGTACACTCGATATGATAACCTGGCATGATATATCTTGATAAGCTGTTACGACGGCTACCTGACATGACATAACCTGTATAAATGACCTGGACACCGTGGGCGATTGTTCTTGTACAAATAGTCCAATCCTGTCTTGCATCATGTCTAGGAGGGGACTCCTGAGTACCACGGTCAGGAGTACCTACTAAATGGACTAAGGCTAATAACTAGATTAATACATTAGTCATAAAGAGATCTCCCAGCTACAGGCAATCCCGTTACCTGGGTGCGCCTGGGATCTGTAGCCTGCCGTCGAGTAGGGCACATTTCCAGCAAACTGTCATGTGTTGCAGCCTTCAAGCTACCTAAGGGTACATACGTTTCCTGGACGATGTACCCACCTGAATTTAACCCCTAATCTTTCGACCTGGGTAACCTAGATGGTCTGCAGGGCTTGTGGCTGTGGAATAATCTCACTGTATCTTGCTAGTAACTAGGCCTGTGATAACCCTAGTTAGTTAAAGTATCAAGCCGTACTCATTGCTTGGCCGTGATTGATTGAATGAGGAAAAATATGTCTAGTCTTGATCCTGTACAAGATTGTTGCATGTCTTGATTTTCTTATATTATCTTGCTGATAAATGGGAGAAACCAAGTTCGGTTCAGACGAAGGATTATAATCCCGGTCCTTGTTTGGTTTAAGGATTGTAACCTGGTTATCTGAATGGTCCCATGGTTATCTTACCGTATATCCTCGTGATGATATGTTTTCTCCAGTTCTACTATATTATTATCTTCTGTGCTGATTGCTGGTGTTAGTTCCTAAGTGAAGCTTCCTTTGTGGCACTTGCTCTTTCTGGGATCTGACCCAGCTGGTTTTGTATGGCCAGATTTCGGAGCACCTCCAGAGGATCTACCAATTTTCCAGCTCGATGGTGGCGACTAGACGCAACCAGGGCAACGAGTAGGTTTATTTTTGATCTTCCACTTTATTGTAAAAATGTTCTTTTGAGGCGTTTAGCCGACGAGCACCTGTTTAGCTCGATTGCACTTACTTACTGTCTGCCTACGGGCTGTAACATGATTGACAGATCCTAGGGTTGATCATGTATGACTAAAACTCTTGCTAGTCCTAACATTTTGTAACAACTAGCTTCATGATCAGCTGAATATGTAATATTTGGGACGTCTTATTATTGTATATTTAATGATCATACATCTTGTGACGTTACTTACTTGTTTGTGATTGAGATACTAAGCTTGTTCATGACCATAGGAAACTGTTGGCTTGTAGTAAACCCTCATGTATCTAGACAGCCGTGACGTATAGCGAGATGGATTCCATTTCATATACGTAGCTGGCTATGTCTGCCCCAACTCTCCAGTATTCTGGTTCTGGGGTGTGACATGGTTTAAGTGGTGGCCCATGCAGGTCTTGTAAATCAAGATATGTGAGGGTTTACCGAATAGATGTCTCAATCAGTATTCGTCCTTGATCTCTGTTTGTATCTTCGGCATCCCTGGATTCTTGTCATGATCATATGCTTGTATCGTCGATCTGTCCTGGTCCTTCCTTATTGTTCCCCATGTCATCTTCTTTAGCGGCATCGTTCCTGGACCTGCCGGACAGCAAGGTGGAGCACTTCCCGTGGACCAGCCGTAACCCGGGGATCAAGCCCAGCATTCCGGAGTAGCCTTCAGACTCGTGCCTTCTGACGGAGCGCCACCGGTCCAGCCAGTTTAGCATGCCGAACCCGATGATGGTACCTTGGTAGGTCTCGTCAGGACCTTGATAGCTTCCCAAGATCGTCGTGGAGATGCCTTGCACCAGGCAGTGACGGATGCTCTGACCAGAGGAGGTCATCAGGGTAACAGCGCGGCCAACAGCTTCAAGCGCTTGAACCCTCCTTTCTTCGACGGTAGTGAAGATGCTATCGCCTCAGATGCTTGGCTTCAGGACACAGAGGTGATTCTAGAAGCAGCCAGGACCCCAGAGAATGAGAAGGTAGCCGTGGTGCGCCTGCAGTTGCTGGATCTTGCCCGTAGCTGGTGGACGGCTCAGGCCGTTGGATTAGCAGCACCCATTGCTTGGGCGGTGTTCAGAGAGAGATTCCAGACCAAGTATTTTGATGCTGTAGCTCGGTATGATCTACAGACGAGGTTCACCAATCTGAAGCAGATGGACAGGACGGTCGACGGATATGAGGCCGAGTTTTCGAGACTCAGTCGGTTTGCTCCCACCTTGGTGGCAACCGAGTATGATAGAGCCCAACGATTTCAGCAGGGGCTTCACCTGGAGATTCTATTGGCGGTTGAGCAGTTTGAGCATCATACTTTTGATGCAGTCTTGAGAGCAGCTAGGAGGCATGAGTATACCTCCCAGAGGATTGTGGATAGGGCCGGAGGTCGGAAGAGATCCAGTGGCCAGATGAATCAGTCTTCAGCCCCAGTCCCGGCCGCCAGGGCTTTGACTATTGGAGTTCCGAGGCGAGCGGCCTCAGTGACGTCGGTTCAGCATTCCACTCTGATGCACCCTCAGCAGCAAAAGCAGTCTTCCGCAGTAGGATGTTCTTATTGTGGGAAGCCAGGCCATGTAGTGGCAGAGTGCCGCAGGGCACAGGGATTGTGTCTGGCTTGTGGAGCACCAGACCATAGGGTTGGATCCTGCCCGAATAGGGGTGGTTCATCATCGTCCAACCTTTCTAGCTCTTCGGTGAGGGGACCAGCTCCGGTCCAGCAGCAGCAGTACCCATTGCCGAGGCCCTTGCCGCCTCAGTCCCAGGTATTCCAGCAGCAGAACCTCCAGCAGCATACTCAGGCCCAAGCCTTGAGTGAGAATAGGCAGTGAGGATTTCAGCAAAGGGGACCAGCACCCCGAGGGCATGGTCACGCTATGGTGATGACCGTGAAGGAAGGATTGGCACCAGGAGAGGTAGTGGCAGGTACTATTCTCGTCAACTCCTTTCCAGCTTCAGCTTTATTTGATTCTGGTGCATCACATTCTTTTATGTCTGCACGATTCGCAACACGAATAGGATTAGAGCCCGAGTCATTATCAGTAAGGCTCAATATACTTACTGGTAAAGGACTTGTGGGAGTCGATAGGGTGTTTTCCTCGTGTCGGATCGTAGTTAGCGGTAAGGAATTTCCTGCTAGATTGATAAAATTCTCGATGACCGATTATGATGTGGTCTTAGGGATGGATTGGTTGAGGAACCAGTATGCTAGAATAGACTGCCATATTGGTAGGGTTGTTTTTAGCATTCCAAACGAGCCAGAGTTTTCTTTCTCCCGAGGCGAAGTTGAGCCTTCTCCTCCAGTATTGTGGATGGCGGTAGCAGCAGTATAGTTGCCCCAGATAGTCGAAGAGTTTCCAGATGTTTTTGCAGAGGAGCTTCCTAGTATGCCGCCAGAGCGGGGATCGAGTTCACCATAGACTTGATTCCTGGGACAGCTCCAGTATCAGAGAGAGTCTACAGGATGGCGCCTTCAGAGTTGGAGATATTGTACAAGATGATTGAAGAACTTCGAACCAAGGGATTCATTCGTGCTAGTGGATCGCCTTGGGGAGCCCCAATGCTTCTTGTGAAAAAGAAGGACGGTACGTCCAGGTTATGTGTTGATTATCGTACCTTGAACTCAGTGACAATCAAGAACAGATACCCTCTTCCGAGGATAGATGACTTGTTTGATCAACTCAAGGGGGCATCAGTATCCTCGAAGATCGACTTGCGCTCAGGATACCACTAGATCAGGGTCAGAGAGCAAGACATCCCGAATACAGCTTTTAAATCTAGATATGGGTATTGGGAGTTCCTTGTTATGCCATTTGGAGCAACCAATGCGCCTGCGGTATTCATGGATCTCATGAATCGCATCTTCATGCCTTACTTGGATCAATTTGTGATTGTGTTCTTGGATGACATCCTGGTCTACAGCAAGAGTGAGGCGGAGCATGAGCAGCATCTCCGTATGGTTCTTCAGACTCTCAGGGAGCACCAGTTATATGCCAAGTTCAGTAAATGCGAGTTATGGCTCGATCGCATTTCGTACTTGGGTCACATCATCACCTGAAGAGGAGTAGAAGTGGATCCCCAGAAGATCGTGGCCATTGAGACATGGCCGGTGCCCAGCACAGCTGCAGAAGTTCGCAGTTTTCTTGGATTGGCCGGCTACTACCGGCGATTTGTTTCAGACTTTACTCGGATCTCGGCGCCATTATCCCAGTTGACCCGCAAGGAGGTGCAGTTTGCTCAGACAGCAGAGTGCCAGGATTCATTTAAGAAGTTGAAGCGAGGCTTGATGACGGCTCACATTCTTGCGCTTCCAGATGGAACCGGAGGATTCTCCGTGTATTGTGATGCTTCGGGCAGAGGTCTAGGATGTGTTCTGATGCAGCATGGGAAGGTAATAGCTTATGCATTACGACAACTTCGTGATCATGAGCGGAATTACCCAATCCATGACTTGGAGCTGGCAGCAGTAGTGTTTGCACTTAAGTTGTGGAGGCACTACTTGTACGGAGATAATGTGGAGATTTTTACCGACCATAAGAGCCTGAAGTATATTTTTACCCAGAAGGATCTTAACATGTGTCAGAGGAGGTGGCTGGAGCTTCTTGTAGATTATGATGTCAACCTGCAGTATTATCCTGGGAGGGCCAACGTTGTTGCAGATGCATTGAGCAGGAGAGCCAGAGTTTATTTCCTAACAGCGCAACCGGAGCTGTTAGCAGATCTTCAGAAGATGGGTATTGAAGTTGTTCTCCCTTCCAGTATAGCATTGATGGCCAGCATGCAAGTTCAGTCCACTATAGTCGAGAGGATCTGGATGGCGCAGTCAGCAGATTCCAAGCTTCAGCGACTCATGACAAAGTGTGAGGCAGGACGAAGACCGGAGTTATGTATTCATGAAGATGGTACACTTAGGCATGGTAAGCGTCTTTGTGTACCCAGTGGAGATATCAGACAAGAGATCATGGCAGAGGCCCATAGTTCGCAGTATTCCATTCATCCGGGCGGCACGAAGATGTACCGCGATATCCGTTAGCACTTTTGGTGGAATGGCATGAAGCGGAAGATAGCTCGGTTTGTCTCTCGGTGTTTGGTTTGCCAACAAGTCAAAGCTGAACATCAGAGGCCAGCTGGACTACTTCAGTCCTTGCCAATTCCAGAATGAAAGTGGGAGCATATAACCATGGATTTCGTGACTGGATTACCTAGAACCTCAGCTGGTCGAGATGCTATTTGGGTTATAGTTGACAGGCTGACGAAGGTAGCTCACTTCCTACCGTTCAGAGTTGGTCAGTCGACAGCTCAGTTAGCAGAGATGTACCTCAGGCAGATTGTCAGGTTGCACGGAGTGCCAGTCAGTATCACCTCGGACCAAGATTCAAGATTCACGTCGCACTTTTGGCGTATGTCACGACCCGCACCCGCTTTTCGGATACGAGACGTGTCCAAGCCAGCCTACGCCGCAGAGTCGGCGGTAGAACGCGGTCAAGCCCGCAAGAAATAAATGCTCAAAAATATCACATTGTTGCTCATTCATATTTCTAAATTTATTACAACAGTTACAACATTTATATTTAAAGGAAATACAAAGTTTTACAATTAATGAAATGATACAATGGCTATCTACTTTTAGGTTGTCCTCAGCATACCCAAGTCATCCCAATGCTAACAGTGATCGCGGCTAAACCTGAAAAATATTGGTTTCCAGTCAGGAATGGAACAAGTACACAAACCGACGACAATGCAAAACACAATAGAATTATCAAGACATGAAAATAGCATATGGAATATAAAAGCTAGTAAGAAACTGATGACATAGCACGATAGAGAAATATACAAGGAAAAACTAATAAAAGACATCTATCTAGGTGGTGTGAAATATCCTTTTCGACATGTGAACGGCTAGGGGGTAAATACGGCTCACTGCACGTGTCGTGTGCAGCTGCTATCGTTCAAGAATAGACTCATGGGAAAGTTCTGGGTAGTTCACATGTTTACTAAGATATTTCTCCTTCCGACTATTTCGTGTGACGAGCGTGTCAACAAGCAGCAAGATATATGTATAGACATGAAATAAAAAGTCTATTATGAATCGGAAAGCAATCAGAAAGTGCACTTGCCTGAGGTCCTTAGCTGGAGAAACCAATAACACTATACCACTCAAAGAGCCACAATTAGTCAACACATGCAGAAGTCTCCAGATGCTAAAATAAACAGTACCAACATTCTCAGAATAGTCAAATTAGCTAGGATTGCCTGTCCTTAAGTCCAATTCTGCACACAGGAGTAAAACGGTAATTTCGGGCAAAAACGATGTCCGCCGTTGGATCAGCTTTGCACCGAAAAATGTGCCAAAGTCAACGGTCTCTAAAGTTGTCAAACTACATGTCTACGAATCCAGTTTTCCGATACGAACCCAATCGTATGTCCAGAGTTGGATTTCGGCGGGCCGTGCACAAAATCGCCCGTTGAGTGGAACTGCGGGACCCGCAAAACGGTGATTTTATCAACGGTCTTAGAATCGGACCAAACTTGGCATACAGGACCAAAAAAATGATATGGTTTTGTTGGCACAAGTTTCGTCTCGATCTGATGAGCGTGCACAAAGTAATTGAGAAATTTGCAACGTGTACGATACGGTGAATTTCGACGGATACGCATCAAATTCGACGCGCACACGCGACCAATTTGAATTCTGCCAAAGCCCACACGACCACGAAGCTGTTACGTAGCTTTCGATGTTTTCGGTTCGTGACCACGTCGCCCGGAATGGCGGGACGCACGTCGTGTGGATGGTTTTCAATGTTTTGAAAACAGGTTTTTTATGATTTTCAACTTGGTTTTAAACAGAGTTTAATCGACTAGAAAATAAACTAAAAGTGGGGTCTCAATCTCGGTTATGTTGTCTACCAGCCTGTTTAATTAGATTTTTAGAACCCTAATATGTTGTTCGAAATCTGGTTTCCAATATAGATGATTGGACTGAAAAATGTGTTCTGTCAACACACAGTTTTTCTTCGACTTTGCGTCGAATTCTAGGACAGCATGGTACGTCTCGATGCGAAGTGTTTGAAGGAAATTAAAGGCGAATATGTGAACTTCATACCGGAGAAAGAAGATTGCAAGACGATCGAGTGGTTGTCGAGAAAGATAGCCACAAAATCGTCCTCTTCGAGCTGCTGCTGCTGTCAACTTCCCGTGCGAGCGCTGGTTTCGCACGCCTGGCCGGCTGTCGGCGGTCCTCCGGCCAGCGGTGGTGCGGTGGGCGCGCGCGCAGCTGCTCAGGGGGTCGTCGAATCTGGGTTATGGTTTCGTTCTATCGAACTTGGGTACTGTATTTGTACAAACGGAAACATGGGGGGCTTGTTTCCGCTCGGGTGTGGGCCGAGAGGCTAATGCACTGTTTGCTTATTATTCTTGTTTTTTTTCTTTTTCCTTTTTTTTTTCTTTTTCTTTTTCTTATTCTATTTCTTTGGTATTGAAAAATAACTAAGTATATATATATATATATATCTATATATATATATATATATATATATATATATATATATATATATATATATATATTTATATATATACAATTATATATATACACCTATTTAGTTATATATACCATTATATATATACACGTATTTATTTATATTTATACATCTACATACCCCTTATAACAATATATACGCACATATATGTATTTTTTTATATGTACAACCACGTATATGTATATATATACATATATTTATATATTCCTGTATATATGTATACACCTCAATAAATCATGAATATATACACGTGCCTATTTAATCAATATATATCTACACATATATATTTATACCTAAATATACACACCTATACGTGTATAATTATATAACTCGATATATATATATATATATATATATATATATATATATATATATTTTTTTTATATATATATATATATATATATATATATAAGGAAAAAAAATATATATATATATATATATATATATTCACTTTATTTTTTATACCAGCTAATGGACTAGTGACAAGAGCAATGGCTGTACACCCAAAAATGTATATTGTCTAGATCCCAAAATATACAAACCTGTCTAAGGAAAATAGTTATCCTATTTCCAAAATAATATTCAATCAATATCAACAAATTGATATTATATAGATATATAACAAATAATTAGGAAAAATAATTTATTGACCAATTAAATTAAGATACGAAGTATACACTCAAAATAAATATCAACACGGACGTCTCAGGACTCACTACAAGCCTACACGGGCTTGGGCTCGGTTTGGGTCCAGTCTGGACAGGTTCGGTACAACCGGGTTGCCAAAAACTCATTAATATAATTAAATAATAAATAAAATCTTCGGTGCGGGTTGAGTCGCAACTCGGCCTGGTTTTCCTAGTTAGGACACACTGATGGACAGGTCTTCCCCTATCGTGACTAAACACTAGTCAAAGCACGCCACTGAGCTATCCGTGCCATGATTCCTAGTCACCCTGTACTCCAAATCTCAACCATGGCTAAAATCATCTACCGTAATAATTAACTATTTAATTATCTATAAAATCATAATTTACTATTTTAATCAAATAAATAAAATAAAAATATTCCAAAAAATTTCGGGAAGGGGAGCTACAAATCTACCCACCTTAAAAATAATTTCGTCCTCGAAATTCAAATTCATAACTATTTCTTAAAATTCAAAGTCTAGTATTCCCTTAATCTCCTCAAATTTAATTTCTCAAGAAAATATTTCTATGACCTTCTCTAGTCATTGGTATTTACGAAATCTCGAGGACTTCTACCCACCTTAGGTCACACTACCCTCTTGAAACACGGGTCACTAAAATCCTATGATCTTCTAACTAGTGGCTAATAGTTCTACCAAAATATCTAGGACATGGGGTATCTATAATCTCTCATATCTACAAACAACAAATTATTCAATAATCAAGCAATATTATAATAAATTAAGAATTTCTGATGAATTCTAGACATCACGATTATTCGTCACTCCGAAATAGGAAGGGACGAGAATCAAGAGTACAGGAAGGCAAGGGAGAATAATCGAGAATGATTTCAAACAGTTCAGTTCTATAGTCCAAATATGGTGGTAAGTATGGGTGAGTGTTACTGGATTTTAATGGGTTCCTTCTTTGGACATCAATCGTTGGTTGGATGAACCTTGGGTTTCAATCTACATGGACTAGAAAATATCCCAATGATAGAATTATTCCTACTAGATTAGGGTATCCTAGAATAGGGTTCCTTCCAAGTGGTTGAGCTAGTTGCTAGTCGGGTTGGTTAGCTAGGTCCATAACCCCAAATGTACCTTCAGTGACTTTTTTTTAAATAGCACAAGAAGACACAATTGAGTAGCACACTAATGTCATGCGCGTAGTGGGCTTCGTGTAGATCACAGCCATATATTGGGTCGAAGGATCTAAGTCGAAGTTGAGGCTCTAATGGAAGACGGAATGTATACCGGCATGATGGTAAGGGTTATAGCTAGTCCTTCCAACCTGAAAGTCGTAGCACAAAAATAGAGTACAAGGGGACGGGTTTGAGTGGGACATGATATATCTAGATGAAGGTGGACTCGTCTAGATCTTACATATGAAATTTGTTGGTAGGTAATAGCTAGTCTCGTGCTCCGAATATTAATGACACGACCGGGGACACAAAATGATCTAAATGGAAAGTGGGAGTCCATGGGGCACTAACTATCATTCTAATGGAAACTATTTCGATCGATCAGTCAGCTTTCTATATCCCAAAATTTTAGGGCTTACAGTCTACCCACCTTAGAGGCTAGGATAAGGTGGCAAGGTTCCTGTCATAGGGCTGGCCGATGGTAGCTACACTTGCATATACAACTATCATAGCCATGGGAATACTCTGTATCCATCTATCAATTACGAGCTTTCGTCTTTCCAATCAGTGAAGACGAAAACAATAAAGAGTTCAAGAGAGATGTCACTGAACACAATTACATGATTCAAGGGCGAATGTTTAATTCAGGAGGAATTGTCAAAGCAGTCGCAGTTGAGATCCTAAAGACATCTATATCTCAATCCACGTAGGGTAATTAAATGAAGAGCGAACCAAATGCATCATGGTTGATCAGATCATAATACAATGATTCTGATTAGACAATATGTTAGCAGGCGTCCCCAATAAACATATGTCTCGGATCAAGCTCGATAAAAGAGTGAGCTTGCAAAACTAGGCTATAATAGCAGCATTGGTCAAGATAGTCAAAATACAAGTATGCAAGATTTTTGGAAGGAGGAAACAAGTAGTTCGAGTTTTGAGAAAGTCAAATCCTTACCTGGTGTTCTTGCTTATACAGTCTTTCTACAATCTTACTATCCCTCCAGTCTTGGTCAACTGCAATATAGTTTTAGCAATGATCTATGATCCTCAAAATGGTTTCATTTCTATGGGTTGTGCCTCGCCAGTGCGCTGCTGGGTGCAGTGAACCTACATTCTCCACTCTCAAATAATTGACAACAGTGCGCTGCTGTCTAAACTTTATGGGTTAGCTAATATTTCTCTAACTATAACCGTAAAAATCCATGAGCTTCCAGAGATTCAAACAAGTTGACTAAAATAGAGCGTAGGTATTTGTCCTATCAATCCCAACATTTAAAATAAAAGATTTAACCATGGAGGAATTAATTAAAGACAAAGAGATACAAAACATCCTAGTATCTATTTCATGTGCAGTTCAATGGTTGATGGAAAATCTCAAGCCAATCTACCTCGAGATTCGTATACAAATAACAGAATTAGAAGATTTAAACTAATTCCCTACGGTAACATAGTATTTAAAATAGGCAATTCTAACTTATGATATAAGATCTATATCTAATACAGCAAAAGAATATTAAACAGTTCATTAAAATTAATGCCTTAATTCTAGGCAAGTCTAACTTACCAGTGAATAGTGGATCCACATTGGATCATAATGTCATATTAAAAGTATCAGTGTATCTTATAGAGACCTGGCAAGCATTCTAAATAGCATGGCCTATCTAACAACCTTAACTACCCAATGGCCAATTTGAACAAGGGACTCCTAGTCCTAGTCATTCTCTTATATTATTTTAATCCTAATTATGAATGAGCATTTATTGGGCGCAGGCTCACAATAGTACGACTAGTGTACCATCATGAGTTCGCAATCTTTTGCGAAAACTGACCTACATGGGCCACCACAAAAACTTGTCACGACCCGCACCCGCTTTTCGGATACGAGACGTGTCCAAGCGAGCCTACGCCGCAGAGTCGGCAGTAGAACGCTGTCAAGCCCGCAAGAAATAAATGCTAAAAAAATATCACATTGATGCTCATTCATATTTCTAAATTTATTACAACAGTTACAACATTTATATTTAAAGGAAATACAAAGTTTTACAATTAATGAAATGATACAATGGCTATCTACTTCTAGGTTATCCTCAGCATACCCAAGTCTTTCCAATGCTAACAGTGATCGCGACTAAAACTGAAAAATATTGGTTTCCAGTCAGGAATGGAACAAGTACACAAACCGATGACAATGCAAAATACAATAGAATTATCAAGACATGAAAATAGCATATGGAATATGAAAGCTAGTAACAAACTGATGACATAGCACGATATAGAAATATACAAGGAAAAACTAATAAAAGATATCTATCTAGGTGGTATGAAATATCCTTTTCGACATGTGAATGGCTAGGGGGTAAATACGGCTCACTGTATGTGTCGTGTGCAGCTGCTATCGTTCAAGAATAGACTCATGGGAAAGTTCTGGGTAGTTCACACGTTTAATAAGATATTTCCCCTTTCGACTACTCCGTGTGATGAGCGTGTCAACAAGCAGCAAGATATATGTATAGAAATGAAATGAAAAGACTACTATGAATCGGAAAGCAATCAGAAAGTGCACTTGCCTAAGGTCCTTAGCTGGAGAAACCAATAACACTATACCACTCAAAGAGCCACAATCAGTCAACACATGCAGAAGTCTCCAGATACTGAAATAAACAGTACCAACATTCTCAGAATAGTCAAATTATCTAGGATTACCTGTCTTTAAGTCCAATTCTAGATACAGGGGCAAAACGGTAATTTCGGACAAAAACGATGTCCGCCGTTGGACCCGCTTTGCATCGAAAAGCGTGTATATGTCTACGGATCCAGTTTTCCGATACGAACCCAACCGTATGTCCAGAGTTGGATTCCGGCAGGCCGTGCACAAAATTGCCCGTTGAGTGGAACCGCGGGGCCCGCAAAACGGTAATTTTATCAACGGTCTCAGAATCGGACCAAACTTGGCATACAGGACCAGAAAAATGATACGATTCTGTTGGCGTAAGTTTCATCTCGATCCGATGAGCGTACACAATGTAATTGAGAAATTTGCAACATGCACGATACGGTGAATTTCGACGGATACGCATCAAATTCGTCGCGCACACGCGCCCAATTTGAATTCCGCCAAAGCCCACACGAACACGAAGCTGTTACGCAGCTTTTGATATTTTCGGTTCGCGACCATGTCGCCCGGAATGGCGGGATGCACGTCGTGTGGATGGTTTTCAATGTTTTGAAAACAGGTTTTTCATGATTTTCAACTTGGTTTTAAACAGAGTTTAATCCACTAGAAAATAAACTAAAAGTAGGGTCTCAATCTCGGTTATGTTGTCTACAAGCATGTTTAATTAGATTTTTGAGAACCCTAATATGTTGTTCGAAATCTGGCTTCCGATATAGATGATTGGACTGAAAAATGTGTTCTGTCAACACACAGTTTTTCTTCGACTTTGCGTCGAATTCTAGGACAGCATGGTGCGTCTCGACGCGAAGTGTTTGAAGGAAATTAAAGACGAATATGTGAACTTCATACCGGAGAAAGAAGATTGCAAGACGATCGAGTGGTTGTCGAGAAAGATAGCCACGAAATCGTCCTCTTCGAGCTGCTGCTGCTGTCAACTTCCCGTGCGTGCGCTGGTTTCGTGCGCCTGGCCAGCCGTCGGCGGTCCTCCGGCTAGCGGCGGCATGGTGGGCGCGCGCGCAGCTGCTCAGGGGGTCGTCGAATCTTGGTTAGGGTTTCGTTCTATCGAACATGGGTACTGTATTTGTACCAACGGAAACAGGAGGGGCTTGTTTCCGCTCTGGTGTGGGCCGAGAGGCTAATGCACTGTTTGCTTATTATTCTTATTTTTTTTCTTTTTCTTTTTATTTTCCTTTTTATTTTTCTTTTTCTTATTCTATTTCTTTGGTATTGAAAAATAACTAAGTATATATATATATATATATATATATATATATATATATATCTATTTATATACATACAATTATATATATACACCTAGTTAGTTATATATACCATTATATATATACACGTATATATTTATATTTATACATCTACATACCCTTTATAACAATATATACGCACATATATGTATTTTTTTATATGTACAACCACGTATATGTATATATATATATATACATATATACATATATTTATATATTCCTGTATATATGTATACACCTCAATAAATCATGAATATATACACGTGCCTATTTAATCAATATATATCTACACATATATATTTATACCTAAATATACACACCTATACGTGTATAATTATATAACTCGATATATATATATATATATATATATATATATATATATATATATATATATATATATATATATATATATATATATATTCACTTTATTTTTTATACTAGCTAATGGACTAGTAACAAGAGCAATGGCTGTACACCCAAAAATTTGTATAGTATAGATCCCAAAATATACAAACCTGTCTAAGGAAAATAGTTATCCTATTTCCAAAATAATATTCAATCAATATCAACAAATCAATATTATATAGATATATAACAATTAATTAGGAAACATAATTTATTGACCAATTAAATTAAGATACGAAGTATACACTCAAAATAAATATCAACACGGACGTCTCAGGACTCACTATAAGCCTACACGGGCTTGGGCTCGGTTCGGGTCCAGTCTGGACAAGTTCGGTACAACCGGGTTCCCAAAAACTTATTAATATAATTAATAATAAATAAAATCTTCGGTACGGGTTGAGTCGCAACTCGGCCTGGTTTTTCTAGTTAGGACACACTGATGGACATGTCTTCCCCTATCGTGACTAAATACTAGTCAAAGCACGCCACTGAGCTATCCGTGCCATTATTTCTAGTCACCCTGTACTCCAAATCTCAACCATGGCTAAAATCATCTACCATAATAATTAACTATTTAATTATCTATAAAATCATAATTCACTATTTTAATCAAATAAATAAAATAAAAATATTCTAAAAATTTTTGGAAAGAGGAGCTACAACGTAGCCTGTAGGAGAGTTTGGGAACTCATCTCCAGTTCAGTTCAGCATATCATCCGCAGACAGATGGTCAGTCGGAGCGTACAATCCAGACTCTTGAAGACATGTTAAGATCTTGTACACTTGACTTCGGTGGTTTGTGGGAAGATCACCTGCACCTGGTAGAGTTCTCGTATAACAACAGTATCCAGGCCAGTATCCAGATGGCACCGTTCGAGGCACTGTATGGTAGGAAGTGCAGATCCCCGCTAGCCTGGGACGATGTCGGAAAGAGGCAGATGCTCGGTCCAGAAATAATTGCCCAGACAGTTGAAGTGGTCAGGCGAGTCAGAGATCACCTTCGGGTTGCCTACGATCGCCAGCGTCATTGGGCCGATTCTCATCGGCGCCCTCTCGAGTTTTCGGTCGGCGACCATGTATTCCTGAGGATTTCGCCTAACCGTGGCGTCATTCGTTTCGGCGTATGGAGAAAGCTTAGTCCTAGGTATATAGGGCCGTTCAATATTCTGGAGCGAGTAGGAGATGTATCATATCGTCTCGCTCTTTCGTCGTCGCTAAGCGAGGTGCATAACGTGTTCCATGTATCCCAATTACGACGGTATATCCCGGACCCGAGCCACATCCTAGATCATTCGGAATTGGTTGTTGGTACCAACCTTTCGTATGAGGAGAGGCCCGTGTCTATATTGGACCGGAGAGAGAAGGTACTCAAGAACAAGACTATCAAGTTAGTCCGAGTTGCTTGGGGTCGTCACTCTTTGGGGGACTCAACGTGGGAGCGTGAGGATGACATCCGATCGCGGTATCCCGACTTGTTTGAATCGTGAGGTATAATATCTTCCTTATTCCTTATGCCTTCGATTCCTTGCTTGAATGAGTGATTGCCTGCCTAGTTATAGCTTGCTTGTGATTAATATAGCTTGTCCTCGTCTCTCTAGCCTCTTAATTAAATTACGAGGACGTAATTCTTTTTAGGTGGGTAGAGTTATAATGCCTGTGGTTCGTATTACGTATCTTGGAATACGTGTACGTATTTTATCTTGTATTGCATGTTTTTTTGCTTAGTTTTCTTCATGGCTTGGTTTATTCTTGGGTTGGTTCGGCTTGGCTCGGTTTGCTTTGGTTTATTATCAACCAAGGGTGAACCCCCTACCTACCACCACCACTACCATTTATTAACCCCACTTCCTTCTCTCTCTTTATTACTCTTCTTCTTTCCTCCATTACTTCTTCACCTACTAGAGAGAGGGAGAGAGGATTCTAGGCAAGTGCAACTTGCTTCATGAAGGAACTCCAAATTTATTGCTTCATTCTCTTCCCTACAGCATTTTAACTTACTTTAATACTTGGCATTTCCACTTTCCATGGCTAAATTCTTGTAGATCTAAGTTTACTTTATTTTTGGAATCCTTGGGTTTTGATCTACTTAATCTTGTTATTTTTGAGTTTTGAAGGTTCCAAGTTGTAGAGAATTTTTTTCTACTCCATTTTGACCTATGGAAGTTTGGATTTGGGCTCCGGATGATGGAGTTATGGAACTTGAGAACTTGGCTCCCATGGTGTTCTTCTTTTCGGAATTTTGGAGAAGATAAACTGTGCTTAGATTTGACCGCATGAATATTTCATGCGGCAAGTGATTCCTCTAGCCGCATGAATTCTCCTGGCCGTATGAGTCCCGACTTGAGTTCAGCTGCATCGGCTCATGACCCCGTTAACCGCATATGCCACTCTTCCAGCCGCATAGGTCTCGACATAATTCGAGCCGCATGAACTTGGTCCACTTGTAGCCGCATATAACTTATATTCCCTCTAACCGCATAAGCTCCTAAATTGACCTGGCCACATGGGTTCCTAACTGAGCCGCATGCGCCAGACCCTATTTAGCCGCATGGGCTGTTCTCTCCTCCAGCCGTATGAGATCATTTCTGGCCACGTAGGCCTGAGCCGCATGGTTCTCCTATAGCCCTGTGCACTGTTACTTTATTATTATTTTGCCCATGTCTTGTAACCCCTTGTGTAACTTGAGTTCCTATGGCGTACACCTTACCTTTATTATATATTTTTACGCCCATTTTATATTCTTACGCCTTTTGTCCTGAACTTGATAATTCACGATTTGATTGGCATGATTGAAATGACAATTGTACATGACATGGTGTGACAAGAAACTAGCATGAAATGGCCTGATAGTGGCCCGTCGTGGCGCACTCCTGACAAGTACACTCGACATGATAACCTGGCATGATATATCTTGATAAGTTGTTACGACGGCTACCTGACATGATATGACCTGTATAAATGACCTGGACACCGTGGGCCATTGTGCTTGTACAAATAATCCAGTCCTGTCTTGCATCATGTCTAGGAGGGGACTCCTGAGTACCACCGTCAGGAGTACCTACCAAAATGGACTAAGGCTAATAACTAGATTAATACATTAGTCATAAAGTGATCTCCCAGCTACAGGCAATCCCGTTACCTGGACACGTCTGGGATCGGTAGCCTGCCGTTGAGTAGGGCACATTTCCAGCACACTGTCATGTGTTGCACCCTTCAAGCTACCTAAGGGTACATGCGTTTCCTGGACGATGTACCCACCTGAATTCAACCCCTCTTTCGACCTGGGTAACCTGGATGGTCTGCAGGGCTTGTGGCTGTGGAATAATCTCATTGCATCTTGCTAGTAACTAGGCATGTGATAACCCTAGTTAGTTAAAGTATCAAGCCGTACTCCTTGCTTGGTCGTGATTGATTGAATAAGGAATAATCTGTCTAGTCTTGATCCTGTACAAGATTGTTGCATGACTTGATTTTCTTATATTATCTTGTTGATAAATAGGAGAAACCAAGTTCGGTTCAGACGAAGGGTTACAATCCCGGTCCTTGTTTGGTTTAAGGATGGTAACCAGGTTATCTGAATGGTCCCATGGTTATCTTACTGTATATCCTCGTGATGTTATATTTTCTCCAGTTCTACTATATTATTATCTTCTATGCTGATTGCTGGTGTTAGTTCCTAAGTGAAGCTTCCTTTGTGGCACTTGTTCTTTCTGGAAACTGACCCAGCTGGTTTTGTATGGCCAGATTTTGGAGCACCTCTAGAGGATCTACCGACTTTTTAGCCCGATGGTGGCGACTAGACGTAACCAGGGCAACGAGTGGGTTTATTTTTGATCTCCCACTTTATTGTAAAAATATTCTTTTGAGGGGTTTAGCCGACGAGCACCTGTTTAGCTCGATTGTACTTACTGTCTGCCTACGGGCTGTAACATGATTGACAGATCCTAGGGTTGATCATGTATGACTAAAACTCTTGCTAGTCCTAACATTTTGTAACGACTAGCTTCATGATCAGCTGAATATGTAATATTTGGGACGCCTTATTATTGTATATTTAATGATCATACATCTTGTGACGTTACTTACTTGTTTGTGATTGAGACGCTAGGCTTGTTCATGACCATAGGAGACTGTTGGCTTGTAGTAAACCCTCATGTATCTAGACAGTCGTGACCGTATAGCAAGATAGATTCTATTTCATATACGTAGCTGGCTATGTCTGCCCCCGCTCTCAAGTATTCTGGTTCTGGGGCGTGACACGAATTAACGAGTGAACCGACTGGGCAGGTACGGTTTGAAGATGCAGCTGTCCTCAATCCTATATATCAAATATGATGGTCTTATGCATATCAGCCAATTAAATACAGGCGCAGGGAGCCCTGTCCTCCCTTGACCTATATCTTCAAATTGTACACCGAGGCAGTCGGCTGGAACTGGTGGTCTTGTGCAGAAAAAGTTCCATCCATAAGAGTAGTTTAGTACTGCTCGAGTATCTGCCACTGAAGTTGCAATCCACGTGGCTTTGTTGAACTTCTGGAGGAAGACCTCCACATTATCCTCAGGGCCTGGTGGCAATAAACTGCAGTTGTGATGCAGTAACCAGTCCATTAAAGAAGTGTAGGGCATCTCTACCCTAGGGAAATCTTTACGGTAGGGAGCATTATTGATTAGCTCCTCACCAAATGCTCACATACCAGCATTTATCTGACATACCATTGCCGGTAATAGGCTGAGTCTGGTCTTGAACACCAAACGTACTGCTGGCCATAGTACATTTCGGTGGATTCTGTCAACCGTACTTGTTCCTGGTACGACCCATCTTCGCAGCCACAGAGAAAGGAAGCCCGCCAGTAAGGCTTTCTTTGAGATCTTTCGATTGCCATGCTTCAGATAGCTCAATCCTTTAGTCCCCGCAAGGAATTCTTCGGTCTTGGTGGTCAGATACTTGTCCTGAGACTTAGATGTGACCATCAAACCGTGGACCAAATTCGAAAGAATTATTGAACAAAGGTTGATGGATTGAGCCTTGTTTGTCTTGGAATCTCCCTTGTCATCCTTGGATATCCTATTCTGATGGTAGAATAGATATGTTGTCCATTTATTGATGTATGCCAAATGCAATCCACTTTCATATATAGTGGTGCAAATTAGATAATATCACATCAATTTTTGATATACTTCGACTAGCTCGGGGTTTTCTCCATGATCTCTGCTAATTCCCGGTTGGAGGGAACATATTCTTTGTATGGAGCTTCCCCCATTGGCAGTTTAGAAATAAATTGCATCTCATGCAGTACAAAACCCATTTCACCTATCGGGGTTGCAAAAGTCCCTGTTGAGCTAATGTATAACTCCATCAAAGCTAAGAACAGGTTATTGTTTATTGGTATGCCTTGACTTGTGGAGGCTACTGCTTCAAACAGCCCAATGGTTTGCAGTTCCGCTTTGAAGTTCTGCATGACCCAAGCACTGAGTTGAATCAAGTTCTGATTATAAGGGGTCATCCACCCTGGAGCCTAGGGTTGGCCTGAGGATATAATACTAAGGCCTTCATAAGCTTGTTTATGAACATTGGGATCTGCACTGGTTGGATCAAAGCTGAATCTTTGCTTGGTGTGAATCTAGGCAGTAAACTGAAGAAAGGAATGATGCCACCGCTAGGAGTACTGGTATGATAGCCCATCTGGTTGGACCTATCTCTCCTGAAAATAATCTTGCCTGGTCTACCATGACTGCTGGGAGTCAGGTTCAAGATCTTATGTCTTGGGTGAGTGGCATGAACGAACGAAGACAGGGGATAATCCCTTGACATTGACTGGAGGTACATCACTCTTTCCCCGAATCTAAATATCCAGGACTCATTCTTGAGATTTGTTTGAGATTTGAAGTCAATGGCGTCTCCAAACATGAAAGCAGGCTTAAAAAATTGTTGGCCATCCAGCGATGTCAGCAGTTCTTCGTTTATCGAAGTCAGCAGCATCCTGTCCTCCTGAGCATCTATTAGTTGTTGTCTCTCTTCAGGGTACTGCTTGTCACTTTGTGGGAACTCAACATGAGACAGATTCTCCAAATAGTTGGTACCCAAGATACCAGTTGGAGAACCAAAGACTCAAGAGAGAGGATGAATCTGTAAGTTCACTGTAAAAAAATATCAACAAAAAATCAAGTTAGTAAAATTCAGAATTGATTTCTATACATCTCTACGCAGATGCTTCTACGCAAATAAGTGTTTGTGTGTAAAGATTGTGAAATTTTTCATCCTTGGTTTCAAAAAGATTGAGAAATATCCTAAGTTGGTTCATCTTTACGCAAGAGTTCTTTTACGCAGTGAAGATTTGTGCGTAAAGGATTTTTGAATACATTTCAAATTTTGGAAATATTCTAAGTTAATGCAGTGCATGATTAAAAGTTTTATGCGCACTTTTCTCTGTTCAAAAAGAGTAAAAGTTGTACTCATAAAAACATAGTCTTTTGACTTGCTTTACACAGACACGTATGAACGTGGGTGACTTGCGTATTTTCGACTTTACGCTGGCACATATAGACGTGCACTTATTTTTTTAAAAAACATTTTACGCTGGAACGTATAGATGTGGGCGTATTTTGTTGTTTCTATTTTTACGCTGACATGTATAGACGTGGGCGTATTCTGTTGTTTCTATTTTTACGCTGACACGTATAGACGTGGGCGTATTCTGTTGTTTTTGTTTTACGCTGACACGTATAGACGTGGGCGTATTTGGTATTTTTTATTCTACGCTGACACGTATAAACGTGGGCATAAATTTAAGGTTCGGCTCTTCTTCTTCTCCGACGAACTCACGGCCGAATTAGATAGGATTTTACCTATCATGGCCGGAGCCACAACGGGATTAGGCCTCGGGGTCGCCACTGATGATAGGATGGTGGTCTCTGCACGATCAGCCGTCGATGAAGCAGCAACAGCGGGCTTCTTGCCCTTAGCGCCGACGTTGGTCTTGCTCTTTGGTGCCATTGGTTAAGGCTGGGATTTCGAAAACTGGGGATTTTGAAGGCGAAAGTAAAAGAAGATCGAGATTATGAGAGATGAGTAAAGTTCTCTCTACCAGCGAAGCTCTATTTATAGGAAATTTTGAAATCGGTTCAAATTCTCGAATTTTACACTTCTGAGATGACTATTGGTATCCCACGTTTTATGCTTCTGAGATGACTGTTGGGTATCCCGAACTCTATGCGGATGACTGTTGGATATTCCGGATTTTACGCTCATGTTCAAAGTATTTCAAATCTTAGAGAAATTTGAAAACTTTGAAGGGGGTTTTGTAGAAGCATAAAATAAATAGACCAAGTCAAAGAAGTTGAGAACTTTACGTAAAGTCAGACTCTACGCAAGACCCATTTAGTGACGCTACTGAGTTAGATTCAAGCTCTACGCGGAGATCAAACAGAGTCTAACTCTACGCGAACTCCTTTACGAAAGAGTTATCCTCAAACTCTACGCGAGAGCGACAGGCTGTCTAGACTGCATTTAATACGTGTGATATTGATCTGACTGAATAATTTTATGACAGAACATTGCACAAAAGCCAAGGAGATTTTTATACCAAATTCAACACTTATCGTTTAATGTGCAGATGAGCTAGTTTACGCTCAAAGGACCGCTTCCTTTACGCATGAAAGTTATTTGAGTTTTTACGCTCTAGGCTATCTTAGCTACTTTTTGTGTGCGTAAAGTTTATTTGAGCTAGTTATACGCTCAAGGCTGTTTCTTAGCCACTTTACGTAGGAAGCTTATTTTGGGCTATTTTTACGATCAACTTTTTTTGTCTATGTGAGAACGTGGTCTGCATACGTGGCTTTCATGTCATACTTATCGAAGAACGTGTGTACGTGCTCTTCCCATATTATTGAAGTTGTGGGACACGTGTCACTAGGCGTAGAGACTACAACTCTTCATGGAACACGTGTCATCACGCGTAGAGGTCGATTTTCAATCGTGGGTGGCAGTTACTTGCGTAAAGACCCAATTATGTTGCTTTTTACGTACAAGGGTCTAGTCTATAAATAGACTTATTTCTAAACAGAAAACACAACAGATCACATAGAGATCAGAGCCCAGATACTTTGAGAGCAAAGTGATTTTTCAGAGCATTTCTCTTCAACTTTTCTTCAAGAACAGAGTGAAGCAAAACAGGAAAGCATTCGACCTCGCCATCAGTGCCCAGTATGTCGATACCTTTCTGGTGACTTTAGTTCTTCCAGCTGTTCATCTTCCAGCAGTTTTTCTTTATCATCATCGTGTGGTCCAAGGAACAAAGTGATCGTTATCAGAACAGACTTCCATAGCAATACTTTCCAGAAATAACTTGTACATTTTTGTACTTTTTTTTGTTTTCTTTCAAAAGCCTTTCAAGGGCATTTTGTTAAGTGAAACAACGAGCACGAGGCTTCTCGCTTTGCGAGCGACGTCCAATTAGGCGAAACACACGTGCATAACACGCGAGTTCGGTTTTTCGATATGAGCTCCGTGGACACGATACGGACACGGGTTCTTTCCCGTGAGTATCCGAGCACGGCACACGCATAGACACCTTCGTGTTTGCCAAATTCGTGAGTTCTAGTCATGTATATTACATTTTGGACGTTGAGTTGGATTTTGGGTTTCGACTTATATATATATTTGAGTTGTTTGGTTATATTTCAAATTTCTGATATTTAATTCATATTTTCTGAGTTAGTATGAAGTTACTAAGAATCTGGACTTGTGGGTTTTAGTCCCTAATTTTACTTTCAAATAATTCTATCATATATGTATATATATATCCCCATTTTGTCTTATGTATAAGTGTATATATATATATATATATATATATATATATATATATATATATATATATATATATATATATGTGTTGAAAAAAATATATATATATATGTTGAAAATATATACATATATATATATATATATATATATATATATATATATATATATATATATATTTATATATGTATAAAAAAAATACATATATATATATATATATATATAAAATATATATATATATATATATATATATATATATATATATATTTTTTATATGTTGTGATGAGTATTGTCGAGATATTTTGTTCTCAGATCTGAGTTTCCAATTCCCCTTCGTAAATCCAACATTCTTTCTCCCCTATACATATATGTGTATATATTAGTATATGTCTATTTATATATAAAGTTTTCTTTTAAATTGACTTGTGTATATATGTATATATATGGTATATTCATATAGTTATATATATAACCAATTTGTCTCAGTTTTGAACCCCCAGTAGCAGACCTTTATCGGCACACACACAACCTCTTCTTCACGAGCTTAGGTATATGTGTATGTGTGTATGTGTATATATATATATATATATATATATATATATATATATATATATATATATATATATATATTTTATATATATATATATATATAAAAAAAAAAAAACTAAAAATTAAAATATATATATATATATATATATATATATATATCTATATATATATATATATATATATATATATATATATATATATATATATATAATATATATATATATAATTGTTTCTTGTGAACGTGACCTAGGGAGTATTTAGTCAGTTTAGGATTGACCCAATGAGCCTAGAATGGTCGAGTCGACCGACAAGTTGACCAAGTTGACAAAAGTCAACTTTGGGTCAAACTTGATCCAAATCGACTCAAACGAACTTAGAATGACTTGATAACTTGTGCTTAACCTAAAAATTAGTAAACGGACTAGTTGACTTATAGTTGACCAGGTTTGACTATAGTTAACCAGGTTTGACCAAAATTGACCATGATGGAACCGGGGATTCCCAGGACCCTTTCTCTGGTGTGCGTATTGATCGATAGAAAGTTAAAAAAAGATCTAATACGTGTTCTAACCCTTCATAGGCAGAATCTAGGGTTCACAAATTATACCTGCGACGAATAGGAGACAAGTAATTCCTGGCAATCTCGAGTGGACAACCCCAAGATCTTTTGCACGTATTCCTTCCTCGAGTTGGACGTCGTGTGGGCAACGATCTCCCAACCTTTTCTTCTCCTTTGACAGCCCTCTCTTTCTCTTCTTACATGAACCATGAATTTAGAGAAAGTATTTGATTTCTAATCAGTAATCTGGCGGCCAGAGAATAGAGGATATATATAGGCTACGGCAGGGACCATAAGGAGAAATTAGGGTTAGACCTCCTAACGGATCTGGATATCCCGTGTTCAGCCCGAACACACAATCCAGGCCCATTAAAAATAGCTCGGTCCACTAATGAGCTATTATTGTACTTCCTTCCTAATCCCAAATTATGTTTGTGGACTCCTTTTATTATATGCTCGTTTGGCTCCCCATGTTAAGATATCGTATGTCCGTCGATCAAATTAAGTTACTGACAACTATATTGATTCGACATCTTTTATCCTTAAGTAGTAACGCTCAACTTTATTTGTCAGGTCGGATATAATCCACCTGCAGGGTTTACATGACAATCCTTATGAGCTCCTTAAGGGGACATCATCAACCCGATGTATCGGGACATGGATTCTATTTATAATCAACAGCCCATCATACATACAATGTTGTTACCGAATTCATAGATGTTTTTGATCCATAATGAATCTCACTCTTTATGAGTCAAAGTAATGCACACTGCATATACATGTCTGTTATTATATTCGGATTAAGAGCACAAGCATCCATACTAACAGGGGTATTTGTTCTCTTATGTAGTCAATACAAAGAGAACAACCTCAAGTGGTCCTGTTCAATACACACAAAGTGTACTAGTGTAAACCTATAGTCAAGATAGACTAATACCAGATTACACTACAACCTTTCCAATAGATTGTCCAAGTCCATCTAGGTTGTGAATTATTTATATACTCCATAGGGAACTGATAATATGATCTTCTGTGTGATACCATACACCATATTATCTATAATATAGAATATCAGACATTTGCATTAACACTTGCAACAAATACAATATGCAAACATTTTCCCATATAATTCTCATTCAAAATTTAAGGAAATAAGGTTACTACAAAAGTGATGCTTTTAGTATATAACCTTAACAATCTTCCACTTATACTCAAAGCATTGCTTTTTAGTATACTATTATAAATCTTCCACTTATACTTAAAGCCATGCTGCTACACATCTGACTCCCATTCCCTCAACATGACTATCAAAAGCCTTAGCTGGTAAGCTCTTTTTAAAGGGATCAGCTAGGTTGTTGGCTGATGCTATCTTGATCATAATAACTTTTTCTTTCTTTACGAAATCTCGTATTAGTTGGTACTTGCGCTCAATGTGTTTGCCTGTCTTATGGGCTCGTGGTTCCTTCGAGTTTGTAACTGTACCACTATTATCACAATAAAGTGTAATAGACTTAGGCAAACTAGGTACCACATCCAAGTCCAACAGAAAGTTTCTGAGGCAAACCGCTTCTTTGGCTCCCTCAGAGACGGCCACATACTCGGCTTCCATGGTAGAATCAGTAATATATTTTTGCTTGATACTCCTCCATACAATGGCTCCACCTTCCAAAGTAAACACATAACCTGAGTAAGATTTCCTGGAATCCCTATCTGACTGAAAATCTGAGTCTGTATACCCCAAGGGAACTAAACTATCTGTCTGGTAAACTAGCATATACTCTTTAGTCCTTTTCAGGTACTTAAAAATATGCTTTACGGCAGTCCAGTGCTCATCCTGGGTTAGACTGATATCTGCTGACCATGCCTACGGTAAAGCAGATGTCTGATCTCGTACATAGCATTGCATACATTAAGCTTCCTACTGCTAAAGCATAAGGAACTGCCTTCATGTTCTCTATCTCTTTAGGTGTCCTCGGACACTGCTCCTTTGATAGAGCAATTCCATGTCTAAAAGGTAAGAAACCTTTCTTAGAATTTTGTATACTAAAACGAGTTAGTACAGTATCGATATAGGAAGCTTGGGATAAGCCCAACTTCCTTTTCTTGCAATCTCGTAGAACTTTGATCCCAAGGATGTGACCTACTTCTCCCAAGTCCTTCATATCAAACTGTTTGGATAACCATACCCTTACATCAGATAACAGCTTCACATTATTTCCAATGAGCAAGATGTCATCCACATAAAGTACTAGGAACGCCACCACATTTCTGTCACACTTTCTGTATACACATGATTCATCCAGACATTGATCAAATCCATATGATTTTATCACCTGATCAAAACATATGTTCCAAGATCTGGAAGCTTGCTTAAGTCCATAAATGGACTTCTTGAGTTGCAAACAAGATGCTTTTGGCCCTTTTCAATGAACCCGTCTGGTTGCTTCATATAGATGTCTTCCTCAAGACTTCCATTAAGGAAAGCTGTCTTGACATCCATTTGCCAAATCTCATAATCGAGATGAGCTGCAATTGATAAAAGAATCCGGATAGACTTAAGCATGGCTACATAAGGAAAGGTTTCCTCATAATCGATACCCTCTCTTTGAGTAAAACCTTTTGCTACAAGTCGAGCTTTAAAGGTTTCAACCTTATCGTCTGATCCTCTTTTTCTCTTATAGACCCACTTGCATCCAATGGCTTTTACACCAACGGGTGGTTCTACAAGCTCCCAGACCTGATTAGAATCCATAGATTATATTTCAGATATCATTGCTTTTTGCTAAGACTCTGCATCTTTATCTTGGAGTGCTTTATTGTAGGTACAAGGATCATAATCTTGTTCCTCAGCGACGAAGTCTGATGACTCTTCCAAGAACATATATCTATCAGGTTGTATCACAACCCTCCCACTACGACGAGGCACTATCGGTTGTGGTGTAACATTTGTGACACGTTGTGAAGTTATTTGTGGTTCATCCTCTTGTACTGTTGGTACTAAAGTACTAGGTGTCTCACGTCTCAGTTCTTCTAGAACAACTCTACTTGTGGGTTTATGGTTCATCACATAGTCTTCTTCTAAGAATCGGGCATTGGTGCTAACAATGACCTTATGATCCTTAGAACTATAAAATAAACCTCCTTTCGTTCCTCTTGGATAGCCTACAAACAAGCATACTTCTGTACGAGATTCTAACTTATCTGCTTTTCCATTCAGCACATGTGCTGGACTACCCCAAATGCGAACATGTTTCAGACTAGTCTTACGCCCAATCCATAGCTCTGTAGGAGTAAGAGGTACTGACTTAGAAGGAACCAAGTTTAAAATATAAGCTGCAGTCTCTAAGGCATATCCCCAAAATAAATCTGGCAAATCCGAATAACTCATCATTGATCTTACCATCTCCATAAGAATTCTATTCCTTCTTTCGGCTACACCATTCTGCTGGGGCGTTCCAGGTGCAGTCAATTGGGATGCAATCCCAGCCTCTGATAAATAATCCCTAAACTCTCCAAAGATGTACTCGCCACCACGATCTGATCGTAACGACTTGATACATTTTCTATGACGTTTCTCCGTTTCAGCCTTGTACTCTTTGAACTTCTCAAAGCACTCAGACTTACGGCGCATCAAATAAATGTATCCATACCTTAAATAATCGTTAATAAATTTGACAAAATATTCAAAGCCACCTCTAGTTTGGATAGTCATGGGTCCACACAAATCAGAATGAACCAATTCCAACACATCTTTGGCCCTATACCCCCTCGTCGTAAAGGCCTTTTGGTCATTTTACCTTCCAAGCATGATTCACAGACTGGTAGTGCCTCTACTTCCAATTAACTCAAAGGCCCATCTTCAACCAGTCTTTGAATCCTTCTTAGGTTAATATGCCCCAATCGCAAGTGCCAAAGATATGTTTGGTTCATACAAGAAGGTTCTTTTCTCTTATTTAAGTTAGATGACATATTATTCATTTCCATAAGTTGCATTATGGGCAAAATATGATTAATGACATACATATTATCAACCAATGCACCAGAACAGATAAAATGTTTATTCTTTCTAATAACAATATTGTCATTAAAATAAACTGAATATCCATCCTTAACTAACATAGAAACAGAAAATAAATTCCTTCTAACCGAAGGTACATAAAGACAATCTCTCAATGTCAAAGACTTATTTCTACCAAAAGATAAAGTAACATCTCCTAATACAACGACCGATACTTTTGTAGCATCATCCATGAACAAGCATATCTCTCCATCACTGAGCCGTCTGGTTTCCTGGAACCCCTGCAATGTATTGCAGACATGATTAGTGACTCCTGTATCTACACACCAAGTACCGGTAGATAACACCACTAAACATGTTTCAACTACTAGTAAATGAGATATGCCTTCTTTGTTCTCTTGTTTGAGAAGTGGACAATCAGTCTTCCAATGTCCTGACCCTTTGCACTTGAAATATTTGCCTTTCGGCTTTTTTACCACGCCTTGAGGTCTCGTACCCTTCTTTGCTGAGTTTGCCTATTTCTGAATGTTATTTTTCTTCTTACCGCCTTTTGGCTTAGAAGTAGAAGCCTTTTCAGAAACAAAAATATGACCACTCTACCTAATGAGAGATTCAGCATCATGTAGCTCTTTTACAAGTTTTGCCAAACTATACAACCTTTTGTTCATGTTGTAATTAAGGCAGAAATTGTCAAAACTTTTAGGCAGAGTTTCGAGAATGATATCGACCTGGGATTCCCTATCGATTTCAGCTCCAAGGATCTCCATCTCATTCAGATGACCCATCATCTTGAGAACATGATCCCTTACTGGTGTACCCTCAGCCATTTTTGTATTCATCAAACATTTCATAGCAAACTGCCTAGCTGCTCTACTCTGATGTCCGAAGAGTTCCTTGAGGTTATACATCATGTCAAAAGCTGTGGCCAAGGCCTGATGCTGATGTTACAGTACATTTGACATAGATGCCAGAATGTAACACCATGCCATCTTATCTGCCTTTTCCACTTCTTATAAGCCTCTTTGACCTCTTTATCAGAGTTAGCATCAGGCTTTGGTGGGCATTCCTCAACAAGTACATATTTGTACTCCTCAGCAGTCAGAACAATGTCTAAATTACGTTTTCAGTCAATATAATTTGGTCCAGTAAGTTTGTTTTCTTTAAGAATCACCATAAGTGGACTGAAATAACCTAAGTTGGAAATCCTGAGAATCATATAAATAAAATTATGTTGGGCAAAAAAACTTTTTGAATTAACTAAATATTGATTCCCTCAAAACCATAATAAGAAATTCACCAACACCTTAACACCATGAATTTAGCATGCCACGATAGTGTGGACGTATATAAATTCAACTTTGTTCAAGTAGGTTTTTCTTATTAATTTTAGTATCATGTCAACGTAACTTTATGACAAATAAAATTAATATGCTGGTCTTGCTCTGGTCATACAAATAATAGCAGTGACTCAGATGGGGAGGATACCATTATTTGTATCTAAGTGTATCCCATTACTTAATACTAAGTCCATTACCTTGTAGTGAGTTTCTTCAGATGGAAAAGTGAACACATACTAGGAAAATTTCTACAATTATCCCTATGGAAGTTTGTACTGGTGATCCATAATTATACTCATCCGATATGGAGGAAAGCACTAAAGCCAACGCGCAAGTATAATTACATGACCTACAAACCAGTAATAGAAACCATAGGATTTATACTAAATAAATATCCTCTCCCACTTAGTTATTTAACAATAAGGGTTTTTCTACTAGTTGATAGCATGTCCATGTTGTCCATTATTAATGTAGGCTTAGTTTTTCAAAAAAAACATCCACACAATAATAACCATGCATAATCAGAAAAAATAAAATGACAAAAATAAGAGAAAATATCGAACTATTATGGTAATCGTTGCTGCTCCGTCCTCAACTATCCGAATCCAAAATTCGGTGCTGCGCAGATCTATTCGTTGCTCCTCAACTTTTTTTTTAGGTTTTGGCTGTCGATTTCTTCATCAAAAATCATCTGTCTGCCTCTGGACTGCTTAAAACCAGCATCTCGTCCGGCGTCAGAAATAGCCACCACCGCCATCACAATTGATCAAAAATAATTAAAATTACATCAATCCTATGCCTCCCGAAGGAGTTCACACATAATCTAGATTGAAGAATTAAAATAATAAGCACGATCAACCCTCGTGATTTTAATTACATCCACAGCAACAACAACATCCACGACATGTCCGTAGTTTAAATAATACAATCAAAAATATGTATTGGACCATAATAGTTGGATCTAAGATACCTGCAAAAACCGAGTTAGAACAGATCTACATCTACCGACTATTACACAGCGCAGGTTTTATTGGACAATATGGACGTATCAATCAATACGTAGATCCAAAGTGGCTCTGATACCAATTGATGGAACTGGGGATTCTCATGACCCTTTCTTTGGTGTGCGTATTGATCGATAGAAAGTTAAAAAAGATCTAATACGTGTTCTAACCCTTCATAGGCAGAATCTAGGGTTCACGAATTATACCTGCGGCGAAAAGAAGACAAGTAATTTCTGGCAATCTCGAGCGGACGACCCCAAGATCTTCTGTACATATTTCTTCCTCGAGTTGGACGTCGTGTGGGCGACGATCTCTCAACCTTTTCTTCTCCTTGGCAGCCCTCTCTTTCTTTTCTTACGTAAATCACGAATTTAGAGAAAGTATTTGATTTCTGATCAGTATTCTGGCGTCCAGAGAATAGAGGATATATATAGGCTACGACAGGAACCATGAGGAGAAATTAGGGTTAGGCCTCCTAACGGATCTGGATATCCCGTGTTCAGCCCGAACACACAATCCAGGCCCATTGACAATAGCTCGGTCCACTAATGAGCTATTATTGTACTATCTTCCTAATCCCAAATTATGTTTGTGGGCTCCTTTTATTATATACTCGTTTGGCTCCCCATGTTAAGATATCGTATGTCCGTCGATCAAATTAATTTACTGACAACTATATTGATTCGACATCTTTTATCCTTAAGTAGTACTGCTCAACTTTATTTGTTATGTCGGATATAATCCACCTGTAGGATTTACATGACAATCCTTATGAGCTCCTTAAGGGGACATCATCAACCCGATGTATCGGGACATAGATTCCATTTATAATCAACAGCTCATCATACATACAATGTTATCCAATTCATAGAGGTTGTTGATCCATAATGAATCTCACTCTTTTATGAGTCAAAATAATACACACTGCATATACATGTCCATTATTATATCCGGGTTAAGAGCACAAGCATCCATAATAACAGAGGTATTTGTTCTCTTATGTAGTCAGTACAAAGAGAACAACCTCAAGTGGTCCTGTTCAATACACACAAAGTGTACTAGTGTAAACCTATAGTCAAGATAGACTAATACCAGATTACACTACAACCTTTCCAGTAGATTGTCCAAGTCCATCTAGGATGTGAACTATTTGTATACTCGATAGAAAACTGATAATATGATCTTCTATGTGACACCACACACCATATTATCTACAATATAGAATATCAGACATTTGCATTAACATTTGCAACAAATACAATATGCAAACATTTGTCCATATGATTCTCATTCAAAATTTAAGGAAATAAGGTTACTACAAAAGTGATGCTTTTAGTATATAACCCTAACAGACCAAGGGTTGACTTTGACCTTGGAGGACCTAGAATCATGTAGAATTGTATTGTAGGCATTCCTTACGATATTTTAGACCTTGTCGTGACTTGTAGTTATTTTAAATAGGATTACATCACTCCAGTTCAGTTACACTTCCTCATCAGCAGCTTGGATTGCCAGGCGAGTACATTCTCTGACCGTTTTATTCTTGCTTGGACATATTTTAGTTGTTATAGACTAGTTTACTTGTTGCTGTCATGAAGTTATCACGGATTAGTACTATATGGATCTCTTTATACGATGTTATCCCCTCAGATACATCGGGTATATTATGCTCATGTACTTTATCATGTGCATCGTCTACTCTTTGTATTCATACTTATTTATGTATACTCATGTGACATTCATGTACACTCATGATCATGTGATCCTTCATGTATTACCCAGTGTTCATGTGGACTAGCTATCCATGTGACAGACTAGTTTCATGTGCAATAACATAACCTGGACAGATCCTTGTGTACTGATTGGGACAGGGGGAGTATTTATTTGGTTATATGATCTACACCTTTTTTATATACAACTCCAAACTAGATTTAGGTCATGTATAACCTAAGCCTGTTTACATAACCAAACATGTGCTCTAAATCACGTATTTAGTTCAGTTTTCTTATCTATATCATGTATATCTATTTCCACTATATCATGTTCTTCTTTTTTACAGTCTCTGTACTATTTCTTTACAGTAGTTCATGTATATTATTCTATAGCTTATTTCATATTTCCTTTCATGTTATGATCTGTGTGAAAGATATGTATTCGTTCCTATCCTGACTGGACCCGTTGAAAATATTACAGATGATGAGAATTACTGCGATACTTACTATAGGGCAGGCCTAGTTGACACAGGTGACCTAGACCCTCAACAGGATCCAGTAGTCGTTGAGGACTTGCCATTAGCTTAGTCTAGACTTTCTTATTATCTAGTTCTTGAGATATTTGTTATTGTTTTGAGATATTATTTAAGAAGTTTTATACTGAGAGTTATTATTTATATTTGTGACTCTCTCTCTCTGTTGAGATTATCTTAACATGTTTTCTATCTTAGTTTGTGATTGAGATTACTTCTTATGTTGTTCTCCATTCGGAGCATATTCTAGATTATGTTAGATATTGGACCTAGGACATCGTTCTACCACCGACACTGCGACGTAGGCTGGACGTACCCACTTTTCGTGCCCTTACACTGGGTGCAGGTCGTGACAGAGACTCCCATGAATGACTTGGTGGGATTCATCTTGAGTTGATGCTGGCGCATTAGATCGAATATAGTTCTCAAGTCTTGAATGTGGTCTTCCTTTAGACGACTTTTGACAGTAATATCGTCTACATAGCATTCAATCGTCTTTCGCAAATAATCACGAAAGATAGTACTCATGGGCCGCTGATAAGTTGTACCAGCATTTTTGAGAACAAATGGCATGACAGTATAGCAATAGACTCCAAGCGGAGTGCAAAAAGATATATGTTTCTCATCTTCTAGTTGCATCTTGATTTGATTATATCATAAAAATATATCCATAAAAGATATACGTTCAAATCCACAAGTATTGTCGATCATGAAATCAGTGATTGGAAGAGAAAATTCGTCTTTGGGACAAGCTTCATTAAGGTCTCTGAAGTCGATGCTGACTCGGACCTTCCATGTTTTATATAAAACTAGGACAACATTATCTACCCAGTCCGAATGTTGTTCTTCTCTGATGAAGCCACATGCAATGAGCTTCTTAATTTTGGCTTCTATGGCATCCATCATGTCAGATTGAAATCGACACTGTTGTTGCTTAACTAGCCTTGCATTTGACAAAAAGTTTAGTTTATGGGTAGCAATCTGGGGATCTAATCCCGTCATGTCTTCATAGCTCCAAGCAAATACATTAATATATTCCCTAATGAGCTGGATCAGTTCTTGTTTATCTGCTTCAATAAGGCTTTTGCTGACGAATATTGGTTTTGGGGAAGTTTCATCTCCAACATTGACTTGAACCAATTGATCTTCGGTAGGTGGCTGACGTTGCTAGAAGCGAAGCTTCCATTGAGTATCCATCATTTGTGCCCAAGGATCAGATTCAGAGGCTTCAACAAAGTCTTCGTCGTCTTTCGAGAACTCGACAGTTATCATATTGGAAGATAGAGTCACTCGATGGACGTGTCCAATACTGGTATCTGAATCTCATGAGACATAATTAGAAGAGTTAGATCGTTCTTCTTCATCGAATTCGGAGGCTTCTGGAGTCGGAATTGGCGAAGTATAACCCAATCCCCGCTTCGTTTTGCTGTAATATTGTTGTGATTTTCTTTTTGGAGCATTGATACGAATATGAGTTCGTCTTCCCTTACCACCATTGAGACCAGCTTTAAAATTATAGCCCATCTTTTGAATGATATTTTTTGATTGCTGACTATAACGACGTAGTTGAAGTCTTCCGTTATCATGATTTTCTTCTTCACCATTGGACGTGATCTTCTGTTCTGTTCCTGTACTAAAAAGTATAGGAAGTTCATCTTTCTTCCTGGAAGGGACTAAGAAGAAGGAGTCCTGCATTTGTAACTCCCTGAATCGTTTTATAAAACTTTTAAAAATTTTTGAACTTTTCCTTGGAAGTATCATTTTAATAAATTCGGTTTCTAATGTTGTGATCCGATTATGAACGGTTAATTTTGTTCTAATTAATTTTAGACATTCTATTTTGTATGATTATATTATGGTTAAAGATTATTATTTAGGATTTATTGATTCTAGTTAATAAAGATTAATTGTGCTTTAATTACTAAATAATCTTGGTGTTATCTAAAAAAATAATAATAAATAATTAATTAATTATGTTAAACTTTACATGTTATTTATTAGTTAAATTCATCATGTGCTGATTATCTAAAATTATTGGTAGTGAGTATTTCTTAATTAATTTTATTACTAAGAAAAACCGTTTAGAAATCTTAATTACTATTTCTCTTGTCAAACTTCAAAGCTAAATTGATTGCTTCTATTTTAATTTAAATACTGAAGGCTACTATGCTAGGACACTTATGATTTCTTGTAATTTTTTACTAATGAGCTAAATTTAAGTAGCAATAGTTGATTATCAAATAATTAGTTATTAATATGATAATTAGTTAGAAACTTGAAAATATGTTTTTTATTTTGAAAATTTATTTGTAAAAGTGTTTGAAATTTAAATATTTGAAAATCTGTTTTATTTTTGAATTTGAAAACTGTTACTTAATCTAGAGGCTAACTAATTCAGTTTGAATTTTAAATATCTGTTTGAAATCTGTTCTCTAACTAATTCAGTTACATATTTATTATTATGACCCCAGATCTATAGCTATTTACCTACACTATCACTATAGAGTTTTGCCCACAGATCTACACTTTATTACAAACATGCCATTCCCAGCTCTCACTCACACACGTACACACTAGATTATTTTATTATAAATATACAGCACATTCCCCAAGGTTCTGACACAGCAGTCACATCACTGACACAGTCCACATCATTCAATTTCTCTCTCTCCTGTGGCCTCTCGGCCGAGCACCGCTTTGCGCACCGCACCCTCGTCGGAGTGTCGCTGGAGTGTCACCGAGCTTCCCGCCGTGTCGACTTCGGACAGCACAGCTCGCCGCGACTGCTGCGCTACTTCTCGAGCAGTGAGTCGCCCTTGGGTTCGAGCCACTTCGGGCCGCGTGCACCGCCAGAGCCACGCCATTACTTCGTGCGCCCGTTAGCGCCATCATTTCGAGCGCCGACCCCTCGATCAGCGAGCCGCCTTTCGGTTCCCGAGTCATTGCCTGAGCCGAGGAGAATATCGACCGACAGACCCTCGCCACCGTCATCGTCCCTTTGAGATTTGTGCCGCCATCAGTGACCGAGCGTCGCCTTCGATAGGAGCCACCGTTCAGAGGCCAGACCCACTGAGATTGACGTCTAGCCGTTCGTCACCGTCACCGTCGGATCCACTCCTCGGAGGCACCGAACCGAGCCGCCCAGCTGCTCACTGCCGGATCTCGCCGCCCTCGACCGTTGAGGGCCAGATCGACGCCGCTGAACCGCCGAGGATCGACATCCCCACCACAGTTGGTGAGGTTTCACCATCGATCTTTTCGATCCCCCTTTTTCTTTTTACTTTGGGGTTTTGTTAGGGTTAGGGTTTCTTTTTGGGGAAGATGAAGTCAGGAAGAAGGCTGCAGTCATAGCGGGATTTAGCTAGGGTTAGGGCTTTGTGGTGAGCTAGAAGAAGAGGCTAGAAGAGCTTGGGGATTCTGACTGGAGTTTCGGGAGCTAGAGGATGAAGAGAACTCGTTAGGGTTAGGGCTTCCTCCGAATTGAGGAGTCAGCTGAGAAAAAATGTGAGAGGAGAGAGAAGAAGAATGGGATTATAATGTGGAGTGCTGGGCCGGGTTTTTGGGCCAGGGGAATGGGCTGGTTTTGAGCCCCTATATTTTTAAATAAATTTTTAGTTTAGTTGACTGGGCCGGGTTTTGGGTACAGAAGTTGGGATGTTTTTAAGTAAATCGTATTTTGCTTAAATATGGGACTGACAGTGCAGACTGTTGGCTGGGTCTGGAAGAAGGAATAGGCTTGGGATTAATTTTTCAGGACTTAATTTTCAGCAACAATAGTATTAGTATTGTGGGCCAGATTGGGTTAGTGAAGAAATAAACTGTAAGAATTTTTGATTAGGTGTAAACTATTATGGACTAGGCCAGGTTGTAGGCCAATATTGTGGGTTGGATAATGCTTAGTTAATGATTAGGTAATTAATAATAATTGATAATTGTTAGCATAGTAAAATATTTTAATGTGTTTATAAAATATTATATATACGATTTTGTTACATAGTTATGCTTTTAGAAATTACTATAATCTTGCAAAATATTTTTAAACAATGCTGGAGGAGATAAAGCTGATGGAACATTAATAATAGGAGAAGATAATGCTGCAGGAGGCTCTGGAGCTAAAGCAGGGTCCTCCAGGCCTTCTGAATAATCTCTTAGGTAAATTCTTCTAGACTTGGTACAAGTTAAGTCCTCTTCTTCAGATACAGGTTTGAAGGATACCATATTGCAACTCTTTGCCTGGGTCTTGTTTCTGGAAGGTTTCTTTTGACAAGATGAAGAGTTCATCCTGTAACCCAAACCAACCCGAGATTGGTTATGTGAAATGCATGATAAAGAGGTACATGAGATCCTTTTCCATGATTCAAGCCGGGAGCCTTTTGTAGATCATATCCCATCTTTGTCATTAATTTACAAGACTGTGAACTATACAGATGGAAAGCTGGTTGATATTTGGCTTCTGACTTTGACAGTGTTGTCTCAGAAGTGGAGAAAGAAGAAGGATCTGCAGCAGAAGTAAAAGTGGTAGTTAAAGGTAGAGGACAATGTTCACCCAACGAAGTCATGTGACATGACTTATATTTGGTTGCTTTCTTAGACTTTATGGATGAAGAAGGTGCTTCAAAGTCAGCTACTAAATCAGGATGGATCCATATAATCTCCCTTTTATCAGTAGATAGAGGAACAAGACCATCAGTTCGGGCAGATTGGAGATTAACAATCTCTAAAGTGGTTCTCAGGATGGGAATGACGCCGTCCTGTACAAGTTAAGCAGGAAAATCGCCAAACTGTAGAGAGACAACATTAGCAGTTATAGTCTTTTTGTCTTGTTGGAGAGTAATTGTGCCAGAATTAACCATCTCCTGGACTTGCCTTTGAGCACATAGCGAGTTCGAGTCGGATGTCCGATAAATCTGTGGTAAACACAATATTTGGGATGGTCAGTTTTACCCACTTCATCTAGCCGTTTTGTCTCTGCCAGTTGAAGTTTATTGCTTTTGATCAGACAATCAAAGATACTCATGACATCATCTTCATCAAAAGAATATTCTTCTTTCGGACGTGTTGCCTTCTGTGGTGGTGTCGTTGGTGTAGGTGTTGATTGACCTATGTTCACGGCTAGAGTTTCTTTGCCTTTGATATTGATAGCCAAAGTCTCTTTACTCTTGTGATTATTCTGACGGCCGCTATTATTAGGTGTAACATGTTCACTTTTGTCAAGATTAGGCATCTAAATACCTAATTGTTTGAATTTGTTAGCACTTTCTTCTGCCGCTTTAGCATTCAATATGAATAAAGGCCAATCCTAGAACTGTGTTGATCCAGTCCACATGCTGATTATAGGCAACATGTTTGATTTGCAAGTGTCTATAGTCAGAGCATCTGGAGTCCCAAGAGGCATTTTCAGTGCCTCACGACAGAAACGTTAAATGAACCTTTCAGTTGTTTTATTGTATCGATGTTTAATTTTAATGAGAGCAGACATAGTCATGTCCTTTGTTCCCTCATAAAATTGTTCTAGAAACATTTGTTTGAATCCAGAGAAAGAGGTTATACAACCATCTGGCAAACTACGGTACCAGTTGTAAGCTGTACCTGCTAAACATCTAACAAACACTCTAGTGAGTAGAGCGTCATTTGGCTGGAGATGATTAGTCATTACCTCAAAGTGGTTGAGGTATTGACTTAGCGATGTGCTGCCATCAAACAACATAATAGTAGGGGATTTATACTTGGGAGGAAATTAGACTTCCTTCAATTCTATGGGATAAGGCTGCTTAATCCCAAGCTTTTGTAAGCCATCTTTCTGTTTGAAAGCTTCAAATTGAGTACGTAAAAGTTTACGGCCTCATTGGTATCTCTCGTTGATTGTGGAGCAATAGATTGATTTGATATGTTAGGAGGGGGAAATTGTATGATAAGTACCACCCCCGGTACCAGATTGACTTAAAATAGCCTGCGCAGGAATTGAAGCGGTGTGAGAAGACTGTACCCCAGATCAATATTAATGGAAGCTGATGTTGTTACATGTTCTTGAGTCGGAACTAGATTCACAACCGGTGTAACTGCATGTTGTGCTATAATTACAACATGCATACCTGTCATCATCTCAGCCATGTTCTTCAAACTAGCCTCCAAAGCAGCAATTCTTTGCTTTTGATTGTTAGAACTGGAAGCATCTTGATCTTCTGTGGCGACATAAGCAGTCACTTCTCTAGCTATTGAAGATGAGCTAGTGGAAAAAATGGTCCTCCCAAAACTTTCACTATCAACATCAAAGTCATATAAGGAATCACCCACAGAATAAGTGATAGGAGTGTCCTGCTGACTGAGAGAATCTTGGTTGGAAGGAAGATTCCTTTGACCGATTGTGTCTCAGCTTCTTGATCTAGTATATTGCTATACTCCTTCACCAGATTCATGAATTCGATCTAAGTATTGTTGACTGGGATTGCAGGATGCATTATGTCTTGGACATTTTCTACCCCCAATGCTTCGAGATTCTATATTGACAGAAGCATGGAGTAGTTCATCTTCGTCCACTAGAATAGGTTCAGGAGTATGAACATAGTTCAAACGGTCAAAGACAGACCGCTTGGCTAACTGACAGCAGCATTTGATGACAACTTCATGGTGGTGATTGCAGTGATGTTCTTGCTGTTGGTCCACCGCTGGACGGGATGGATTTGTAACCTTTCGCTTCTGTATCAAGAGTTCACGGAGATCACTAACATGACGAGAAGAAGTTGCAGGAATGTAGCCCTTGACGATATTCGGGACATGGTTCATGTTCTTGAGGTGTCCCATACCTTGAGTATACAAGGACGTGCTAAGCTGGTTAGCTTAGGTTATAGGATTTTTTACCTCAGAATTATTCCTCTACTGCAAGTTAGCAACTGGTGCAGGTTGCGCTTGATACATCTTATGTTTTCCCGAGGTTGACCCTAATTGGCATCTGTTGATATAGGTGCACAAGTCTGACAGGGGTGCTACTTGTGCATCTATTTGATATACTAGCAGTTTGCCTTGTCGAGATCTTGAGATACGTAGGGTCGGTAGATCTTGTCCTGACCTTTTTAGAGTAGGCATAATACCCTTTTGCGTGGAAAGTTCATTCTGAATAGAACCCACCTTTCTTAGAGAGATTTGGTTGTCTCTGTTAAGGAGAGTAGGATTTCTATCCACTTTTGTGCTGAAAGGCGCAAAAGTACAATCAGCAGTACTTTCTACCAAGTCAACGACTTAAGCAAAATAAGGAAAAGCCAAATAGCGTTTCCTTGATTTAATGATTTCTCAATAAGTTTCTGGCTTGATGACGAAGAGGGAACCACTAAACAGTATTTTCCTTTATGTTGCACCAATACAGAAATATGTGTAGGTTACGCCAAAGCCGGAACAGGCATAGGTTGCGTCAGGGAAGAAAAGGCCAAAGGGTGCTTTCCTTTGTTTTGTCCAACAGTGTGTCGAGACGAAGTCGCCTTCGATTTTAGAATCAGAGAAGTAGAAGGGTTAGCCAAAAGTATGTTTCCCTTAGGTTGCGCCAGGGCAGTAATATACGCAGGTTGTGCCACAGCAGGAATAGGCACAGGTTGCGCCCGGGAGGAAAAGGCCAAAGAGAACTTTTCTATGTTTTGGATAGCTGTGTGTCGAGACGAAGTCTCCTTCGATTTCAGAATCGGAGAAGTGGAGGGATTAGCCAAAAGGTTGTTTCTCTTAGGTTGTGCCAGGGCAGTGATATGCGCAGGTTGCACAGAGGCAACAGGTTGTCCAATCGAGGACTTAGGAGTCCAGACAGAGTGCATCTTACTCTTAGCAGTGGCAGTAGTGCGCTTGGCACCCCTAGCATTGATCATGGCCTCGTAGGCTGTCTGGTCGACTTGAACTACCAGGGTATTCTGCGTCTTGCCGATCGATGCGGTATCACATTGAGTTTTCACTTTCTCGTCGGAAGAGAAAGTCGTCCCCGGCAGAGTCGTCATTTTATTTACAAAAAACAAAAGAAGAGGTTTTGATTTCTACAAAAGAGTCCCCAGCAGAGTTGCCATTTTGTTTGCAAAAAACAAAAGATGAGGTTTTAATTTCTACAAAAGAGTCTCTAGCAGAGTCGCCATCTTGTTTGCAAAAAAAATAAACGAGAAGGGTTTGATTTCTACAAACTGAGAGAGAGTACAAAAAGAATACAATTGATTTATAGGAAACTACAACTATAGAAATCTGATCAGAAGACGATCACTTTATCCCTTGGACGATGTGATATTGAAGACATGAGCCTCTGGAGAATGCAACAACACTTTAACAAGAGATTATGATCATTCGTGATGATTTGAGACTGATTTGAAACTCTATTTATAGAGTTCTTGAAATAACTGTTTAGCAGTTATTATGGGTTGCACGCACTTTAGGTTGCACGCCTCCTGTTCACTTGTGCTAGCGGTTACACCAACTCCTGTGGATGCATGGCATCGTTTGATTGAGATACGCGTGGTCATGGGTAGTGTAGTGGGCACGTTCTGCGATGTTAGTGGTTTGCGTGCCACACCACCCTGCTCTGGATACTGTTCGATCACCTTGCGCGAGCTTCATCAGGTTGTGCGAAGCATAATGTAGCAACTTGCACAAGCGGTTGCACCAACTGCTCTGGACACATGGCATCATTTGAGTGAGATACACATGGTCGTAAGCAATATAGTGGACACGTTCTACGAAGTTAGTGGCTTGCGCACCACGTCACCCTCCTCTGGACGATCGTATTGTGCGAGATTCATCAGGTTGCGCGGGGACGCAACCTAGCAACTTGCGCGTGGGTTCAACCTCGCGCAACTTGACACGTTGCGCAAACTGCTGGCTGACCAAATCTTTTCGAGCACCGTGTTGTGCAGGATTTGAATGAATTTTTCTTGATATACGTGCTGTCAGTTGTCAGGCAATGACGATGCCGTTACAGCTTCTCGAAGAAGTACGCCACGTGGCTCTCGCGCAACCTGAGGTTGGCGCAACCTGAGATGGACGCAACCTGATGTAGCGCAACTTGATGTAGGTGCAACCTGATATAGGTGCAACCTGATATGGAGCAACCTATTGATAGGGTGAGTAGAATAACTTAATTTTTAGCCTCTACAATGGTTGTATTTATTAGTAAACTTGTCTATTAATTGGAACCTTGGTTAGTAAACCAATTGGACTTGACATGACACTTGGACCTACATTTTAAGTTGGACATAATTAGACTCATTTAAGTCATAATATGTCATGAATAGGGTTAGAACAAAGCAACAACTTAGGCTAAAAACTTCCATAAGTTAACTAAACCTTCATTACAACCCAATGGGGGTATTTTAGACATTTCAAATAGGAAAATTAGGGCTTTATGACCAGCCACTATTGGGAGAGAGGTTTCATTCATTCCCTTCTCCATTTTGAGCTCAAAACCCTAGTTTTAGTGCTCTTCCATTTCCCACTCATTCCTCTACTAAAATCCCTCTAAACTCTCTTAGAACTTCATCCATTCTTTATCCTAGAAGGCTTGAAGCTTGGAGACCAAGGAGCACAAGGAGAGGAGTACAAAAGCTTGGAGGATTGTGTCCTACTTGACACTTGCGTCCATTTTGGGAGTTTTATTAGGAATCCATCTCCCAATAGGTAAACAACTTGTCATTTCTCCTAGTTTAGACACTATTTTCATACATGACACTATTAGAAACTCACCCATGGACTAGGGGTACGCATAGGGGGGTAGAAGTTATATAGGCTTTTTGTGCCATTTTTGGAAAAATTTGAGAATAGGACACCAAGTGTTTGTTATTAGATTTGATAGGCTAAATAGGCACATGAATGATGTATGAGACTAGTAATCTATCTACAAATGGATACTAATAGGTTGTGTCATGTTACACTAGGATACATGATCAATTTGGGGGTTTTACTCCTCCTACACTTGTCACAACATGTCATATTTTACATGACACATTGCACTAGCTAGACACCACTCTAATTAGCTTCTAATTATTATTTTAGGCTTGCCTATGAAGTTTGGTATGATTCATATAAGGTTTGATAGAGTATCTTAGTTGTATCGCAAGCTTGTGCATCAAGTGTTCGATACGTGTCCCTATTGGAATTTTTGTGTCCTATTTGAGTCAATATTTGGGGTACGTGTCCTAAATAGGATACGTAGTGTTGTTTCATGGTATCACATGATACTCACAGTTAGATTTGGGTTTTGGCTTGATATTGGTAAGATATGGGTAAGTTATCATAGGAACTTATGTATGAATATTTATATTTGGGGGAAATAGGATTATAGTATATATAGAGTGTATATATATAAAGTGTATAAATGTCCACATGTGTAATAGTGTTGTGTATATGTTTATATATATGTATACAAGTGGTATTGTGTATCATCGTTGTAATTGTACATGTATACAAACTGAGGGGAAAGGGGAGTAGAATGTAAAATATATATATATATATATATATATATATATATTTTTTTTTTTTAATATATATATATATATATATATATATATATATATATATATATATATATATATATATTGTGTGTGTGTGTGTGTGTGTGTGTATTATATGATTTGGTGGATGTGATACTTATATATGCATATATGTTTAAATATATACTCATATATAGGCATGATTAATATTGTACTGTCATATACATGTCAATAGAGTAGGTTTCATATTAAGGATATAATAATGGTAATCTTCTGTAGGCAATAATGTCTGTGGCTTACAAAGGGTTATAGGTGGTGATTACCTGTGGGTAGTAAGGGAAGGACTAGGCAATTTGCAGTGAGGAGAGCTAACAACAGAGATAGGGGGTTTTGCCCCTTACAGGCAGGATAATTCCTGTAGCAGGTAGGCATGCCTGTTGGAGGGGTCTTGCAGGAGACAAGGTCCCCTGCAGTGGCAATACCAGGAAGGGCCTGGATTGGGCAGGTCTAGGCAGGCCTTGATGGGGACCTACACAACATTGCTTGCTTAGGGTATTGCAGGCAAGAGGATGAGTATGGAGTCTTGTTGTGCACCTGTGCTTTAGGCACATGTTGCACCTGTAATCAAAGAAGGCCAACTGCTGTTGGGCAAGCACAGGTTAGTGAGGATGTGAGGGGAGTGTGTACATGTGGGGAGTTTTACTCCTGTGTGCAAGGGCTACTGCCCACTGCACAGGGCAATATAGGATGTGCAACTAAGGCTTGGCCTTGGACTTGGGCAAGCAGTGCAGGCAGTGCCAAGTGCACTCATGTACTGCACTGTATGGCCTTGGCAGGCTAGGGCACAGGGGTTTGAGCATTGCACTGCAGTGCAAAGTTGCACATGGCCTTAGGCCATAGGGGTTGCCTGGTGCATACAGGTGACAGAAAGTTAGGGAGGCAGGGTGATGGACTGCACTGGTGTGCATGCCTATGCAGGTGGCATTAGCTACTGTACTGAGCAATTGGCCTTGGTATGACCACTGCTGTAGTAGGCTGGACTTGGGCAGACAGAAAAGTGTGAGGGAGAGAGGCCTGTTAGCCAGTGCCTATGCATATGTTTTAATGGCTAGTGGCACACACACACGTGTGTGTGAATATGTGTGCGCATGTGTGTGAGGAGTTAGGCTGATAGCAGTGGTGCCATAAGTGAGGGGTGTTAAGGAAATAGGCCTATGTGTGAGGGAAATGGGGGTTAGACTAGATTTTATAATGTGGCAGTTTCTAAGAGTGTAGAAATTTGAGTAGGTAAAGAAGAGTTTTCCTAGTATATGTATATACATAGGATTAGGTAATGAATTGGGTAGGTAAGTGGAATTACCTATGTAATAGGAATGGGTAATATGGTTTACCTAGATAGACAATTACCTAAGTAAAGGTAGGACTACCTTGGTAGGTAATACACAATATAGGTAATAGGTAATATCATGTTTAGGTAATAGGGTATTACCCAAATGTTAGGGTAAAGGTTACCTAGTATAGGTAATGTGTTTTTTTTGGGTAGGTAATGTGTATATAGTAGGTAATATATATATATATATATATATATATATATATATATATATATATATATATATATATATATATATATATATATATATATATATATATATATATATATATATATAAAATATATATATATATATATATATATATATATATATATATATATATAGGTAATACAAATGTAAACAGGTAGGTAATGTGAAATTAGGCATTACCTATATAATAAAATAGGTAAACTTAACCTAGGTAGATAGGTATATGGCTATATGAGTAGGTAAGTGTGGCTTACCTATGTAGGAAGTGTCTAAAGGGTAATTACCTATAGATAGGTAATATGTGTTAGGGTATATGGGTATTCATGTATATATGGGTATAGATAATATGTAAGGGTAGCTAAGTTAGCAAAGTAATAGGTACCCTTGTGTTAGGGTAAGAGTATTGCGTAGGATATTGGGTAAATAGTTTATGATATTGCATCATAGGGCCTATGGATATACTAGATGTGCAGATACATAGGGTATGGCCTAATATTGACTACAATACCATGGTATGAGTAGGTAATGACCTATAAACCTAGGCTTGATCCAATTTGACTAAGGTTGACTAGTTTGAACCTAAAAGTCAATGTTTAAGTCAAATTGACCTAGTTTGACCCCGGAGACCTAGTTTTGACCTGGAATGGAGTTAGAATGCATATCATACTTTAGATATCTATGTTTAACACACTAGAACACAAATTAATATATATATATATATATATATATATATATATATATATATATATATATATTATAGGTCTTTGTGACTCCACTTGGGGCCTCGATTCATATTTACTACTCCGGAGCGCAGACGAGTACATTCTCTGATAGTTTCCATTATTGATTACTACTATAATTCAAGTATTTGGAAATGTTACTTATGATTCTTGAAACGATGGTACACAGATTGGTATTATTATTGGATCTTCAGTCATAATATGTTATCTTGACTCACCGCAATGGTATCAGATACTGTTCCTCGTTGGTATTGGATAACATTGGATAATATTGGTTAACATTGAATACATTGGCTAGTAACGTGTCATGGTTGGATCCACCGTATCAGTCGGGGACAGAGAAATACTAGTTAGGTATGTGATCAACAACTATCGACAAGTAGTATAAATCATCGGCTACTAGCTAATCATACACTTCATATATGTTCGAGCTAGCTTTCCTTAGTGTCAATCATTGAATCTCCCAAGCCGATCACATATCTATTAGTATTTCAAAACGCATTGTATTTTAGTTTTCATATTAAGTTCTCCAGTTACATTGCCCTATCCCTGATATTGTCGTTCCTCTTCCATTACTTGTTCGTACTGATTACATTGATTATATTGCCTGTCTTCCCTCATTACTTATATTGCTTCAGTTTTGTTCCTCATCGTATATAGCATATTCTTTATCAATGCCTTATATTTTTTGTCAATTAATTGGAACTCCTATTAGTGTTTGTACTTTGCTCCAATCCTGACTGGATAACATTTTTTCAGAGTATTTAAAAGACTGACGACTATGCCAGGGTATTTCCCTTGGAATCGGTGCTCGTTGAGGGTGCACCTCCATTAGTATTTTAGCTAGTAGCTAGGGTTGCTGGATTTGTCTCCAGTTTGATATATTGGAGGAAATGTTATATTTATTCAGGATAGTCTTATTTTGACTTAGACTTCTAGACTATTGTGTTGTGACTTTTGTTACAATTCAGTTTTCATCTTCATTATCTCTATCATTATCGGGCTTTATCTTCCTTAGACATGTGATTGAATTAGATATTACAATCGACCTATACAATGTTATACCGCCAACACTGCGACGTAGGTTGGACGTACCTACGTGTTCGTGCCCCTAAACTGGGTGTGGGTCATGACACCAGTTGTTCGATATTGCTCTCACTTGGTACCATACGGTGCCCAAGCCTACTGTTCCAGGACTTACTTAGAAGGCTTTCAAAAAAAATTTCAAGGAGAAGTTCTTTTCCGACGTGGCTTTGGGAGCTTTGTAGAGTCAGTTTCATAACTTAGTCCAGGGGAGCATGTCGATTGATGAGTATGTCGTTGAGTTCTGTCGCTTAAGCCGTTTTGTAGAGTACATGGTTCAGGACCTAGGAGATAGAATGCAGAAGTTCAGAAAGGGTCTGATTAGGGAGATCAAGTCACACATTTTTAGGTATCGTACCACTACCTTTGATGACATCTTGATGGATGCACAGATTGTTGAAGAGGACTTGGACCTTAGACCCAAGAGAGGCAAGATGTTTTGGGTGGTGCTAGTGGCACTACGGGACCGGCCAAGTGTCCCCACATCCAGAAGATGTTGTTCCAGCATCACCACCACCAGCACCAGGCACCAGTTCCTGCTCCTGTCCAGCAGGTGCATAGGAAGCCGCAAAGGCAGGAACAACAGGCCATTCATTGTGTATTTTATGGAAAGTCGGGACACACCAAAAAGGTTTTTCAGAAGAGGTTGTGTGTGTGCCCTTTTTGTGGGTCACCCGATCACCAATTGAGGGATTATCTAGCTCATCCAGCTCAGGAATGATCTGATGGAACTGGAGATTCCCAGGACCCTTCCTTTGGTGTACGTATTGATTGATAGAAAGTTAAACAGATCTAATACGTGTTCTAACCCTTCATAGGCGGAAACTAGGGTTCACGAATTATACCTGCGGCGGAAAAGAGACAAGTAATTCCTGGCAATCTCGAGCGGACGACCCCAAGATCTTCTGTACGTATTCCTTCCTCGAGTTGGACGTCGTGTGGGCGACGATCTTCCAATCTTTTCTTCTCCTTGGCAGCCCTCTCTTTCTCTCCTTACGTGAATCACGAATTTAGAGAAAGTTTCATATCTCTGATCGATAATATGGCGGCCAGAGAATAGAGGATATATATAGGCTACGACAGGGACCATGAGGAGAAATTAGGGTTAGGCCTCCTAATGGATCTGGATATCCCGTGTTCAGCCCAAACACACAATCCAGGCACATTAACAATAGCTTGGTCCACTAATGAGCTATTGTTGCACTACCTCCCTAATCCCAAATTATATTTGTGGGCTCCTTCTATTATATGCTCGTTTGGATCCCTATGTTAAGATATCGTATGCCCGTCGATCAAATTAAGTTACTGACAACTATATTGATTCGATATCTTTTATCCTTAAGTAGTACCGCTCAACTTTATTTGTTATGTCGGATATAATCCACCTGCAGGGTTTACATGACAATCCTTATGAGCTCCTTAAAGGGACATCATCAACCCAATGTATCGGGACATGGATTCCATTTATAATCAACAGCTCATCATACATACAATGTTATTACCCAATTCATAGAGGTTGTTAATCCATAATGAATCTCACTCTTTTATGAGTCAAAATAATGCACACTGCATATACATGTCCGTTATTATATTCGAGTTAAGAGCACAAGCATCCATAATAATAGAGGTGTTTGTTCTCTTATGTAGTTATTACAAAGAGAACAACCTCAAGTGGTCCTGTTCAATACACACAAAGTGTACTAGTGTAAACCTATAGTCAAGATAGACTAATACCAGATTACGCTACAACCTTTCCAATAGATTGTCCAAGTCCATCTAGGTTGTGAACTATTTATGTACTCCATAGAAAGCTGATAATATGATCTTCTGTGTGACACCACACACCATATTATCTACAATGTAGAATATCAGACATTTGCATTAACACTTGCAACAAATAAAATATGCAAACATTATGATTCTCATTCAAAATTTAAGGAAGTAAGGTTACTAAAAAAGTGATGCTTTTAGTATATAACCCTAACAATCTCCCACTTATACTCAAAGCATTGCTTTTTAGTATATTATTACAAATCTCCCACTTATACTTAAAGCCATGCTGCTACACATCTGATTTCCATTCCCTCAACATGACTATCAAAAGCCTTAGCTGGTAAGCTCTTTGTAAAGGGATCAGCTAGGTTGTCGGCTGATGCAATCTTGATCACAACAACTTTTCCTTTCTTTACAAAATCTCGTATCAGCTGGTACTTGCACTCAATGTGTTTGCCAGTATTATGGGATCGTGGTTCCTTCTAGTGTGCAACTACACCACTATTATCACAATAAAGTGTAATAGACTTAGGTAAACTAGGTACCACATCCAAGTCCAACAGAAAGTTTCTGAGCCAAACCGCTTCTTTGGCTGCCTTAGAGGCTGCCACATACTCGATTTCCATGGTGGAATCAGCAATACATTTTTGCTTGATACTCCTCCACACAATGGCTTCACCTCCTAAAGTAAACACATAACCTGAGGTAGATTTCCTGAAATTCCAATCTGACTGAAAATCTGAGTCTGTATACCCCAAGGGAACTAAATTATCTGCCTGGTAAACTAGCATACACTCTTTAGTCCTTTTCAGGTACTTCAAAATATGCTTTACGGCAGTCCATTGCTCTTGTCCTGGGTTAGACTGATATCTGCTGACCATGCCTACGGCAAAGCAGATGTCTGGTCTCGTACATAGCATTACATATATTAAGCTTCATACTGCTGAAGCATAAGAAACTGCCTTCATGTTCTTTATCTCTTTAGGTGTCCTCAGACACTGCTCCTTTGATAGAGCAATTCCATGTCTAAAAGGTAAGAAACCTTTCTTAGAATTTAACATACTAAAACGAGTTAGTACAGTATCGATATAGGAAGCTTGGGATAAGCCCAACATCCTTTTCTTACGATCTCGTAGAACTTTGATCCCAAGGATGTGACCTACTTCTCCCAAGTCCTTCATATCAAACTGTTTGGATAACCATACCCTTACATCAGATAACACCTTCACATTGTTTCCAATAAGCAAGATGTCCTCCACATAAAGTACTAGGAACACCACCACGTTTCTGTCACACTTTCTGTATACACATGATTCATGCTGACATTGATCAAATCCATAGGATTTTATCACCTGATCAAAACATATGTTCCAAGATCTGGAAGCTTCTTAAGTCCATAAATAGACTTCTTGAGCTTACAAACAAGTTGCTCCTGGCCCTTTTCAATGAACCCGTCTGGTTGCTTCATATAGATGTCTTCCTCAAGACTTCTATTAAGGAAAGCTGTCTTGACATCCATTTGCCAAATCTCATAATCGAGATGAGCTGCAATAGATAAAAGAATCCGGATAGACTTAAGCATGGCTACAGGAGAAAAGGTTTCCTCATAATCGATACCTCTCTTTGAGTAAAACCTTTTGCTACAAGCCGAGCTTTAAAGGTTTTAACCTTACCGTCTGATCCTCTTTTTCTCTTATAGACCCACTTACATCCAACGGCTTTTACACCAACGGGTGGTTCTACAAGCTCCCAGACCTTATTAGAATCCATAGATTATATTTCAGATATCATTGCTTTTTGCCAAGACTCTGCATCTTTATCTTGGAGTGCTTCATTGTAGGTACAAGGATCATAATCTTGTTCCTCAGCGACAAAGTCTGACGACTCTTCCAAGAACATATATCTATCAGGTTGTATCACAACCCTCCTACTACGACGAGGCACTATCGGTTGTGGTGTAACATTTGTGACACGTTGTGAAGTTATTTGTGGTTCATCCTCTTGTACTGTTGGTACTGAAGTACTTGGTGTCTCACGTCTTAGTTCTTCTAGAACAACTCTACTTGTGGGTTTATGGTTCATCACATAGTCTTCCTCTAAGAATCGGTCATTGGTGCTAACAATAACCTTCTGATCCTTAGGATTATAAAATAAACCTCCTTTCGTTCCTCTTTGATAGCCTACAAACAAGCGTACTTTTGTACGAGATTCCAACTTATCTGCTTTTCCATTCAGCACATGTGCTGGACTACCCCAAATGCGAACATGTTTCAGACTAGGCTTACGCCCAATCCACAGCTCTGTGGGAGTAAGAGGTATGACTTAGAAGGAACCAAGTTCAAAATATAAGCTGTAGTCTCTAAGGCATATCCCCAAAACGAATCTGGTAAATCCTAATAACTCATCATTGATCTAACCATCTCTATAAGAGTTCTTTTCCTTCTTTTGGCTACACAATTGTGCTGGGGTGTTCCAGGTGCAGTCAATTGGGATGCAATCCCAGCCACTGATAAATAATCCCTAAAATCTCTAAAGAGGTACTCGCCACCACGATCTGATCGTAATGACTTGATACATTTTCTATGACGTTTCTCCGTTTCAGCCTTGTACTCTTTGAATTTCTCAAAGCACTCAGACTTACGGTGCATCAAATAAATGTATCCATACCTTCAATAATCGTCAATAAATGTGACAAAATATTTCGTCAATAATTGTGACAAAATATTCAAAGCCACCTCTAGCTTGGATAGTCATGGGTCCACACAAATCAGAATGAACCAATTCCAACACATCTTTGGCCCTATACCCCTTTGCCGTAAAAGGCCTTTTGGTCATTTTACCTTCCAAGAAGGATTCACAGACTGGTAGTGCCTCCACTTCCAATGAACTCAAAGGTCCATCTTCAACCAGTCTTTGAATCCTTCTTAGGTTAATATGCCCCAATCGCAAGTGCCAAAGATATGTTCGGTTCATACAAGAAGGTTCTTTTCTCTTATTTAAGTTAGATGACATATTATTCATTTCCATAAGTTGCATTGTGGGCGAAATTGGATTAATGACATACAAATTATCAACCAATGCACCAGAACAGATAAAATGTTTATACTTTCTAATAATAATATTTTTATTAAAATAAACTGAATATCCATCCTTAATTAACATAGAAACAGAAACTAAATTCCTTCTAAGTGAAGGTGCATAAAGACAATCTCTCAATGCCAAAGACTTATTTCTACCAAAAGATAAAGTAATATCTCTTAATGCAACGATCGATACTTTTGTAGCATCACCCTTGAACAAGCATATCTCTCCATCACTGAGCCGTCTGGTTTTCTAGAACCCCTGTAATGTATTGCAGACATGATTAGTAGCTCATGTATCTACACACCAGGTGCCAGTAGATAACACCGTTAAACATGTTTCAACTACTAGTAAATGAGATATACCTTCTTTGTTCCCTTGTTTGAGAAGTGGACATTCAGTCTTCCAATATCCTGACCCTTTGCGCTTGAAACATTTGCCTTTCGGCTTTTTCACTGAGCCTTAAGGTCCCATGCCCTTCTTTGCTGAGTTTGCCTAATTTTGAATGTTATTCTTCTTCTTATCGCCTTTTGGCTTAGAAGTAGAAGCATTTTCAGAAACAAAAATATGACCACTCTGCCTAAAGAGAGATTCAGCATCCTGTAGCTCTTTTGCAAGTTCCGTCAAACTATACAACCTTTTGTTCATGTTGTAATTAAGGCAAAAATTGTCAAAACTTTTATGCAGAGTCCCGAGAATAATATCGACTTGGGATTCCCCATCGATTTTAGCTCCAAGGATCTCCATCTCATTTATATGACCCATCATCTTGAGAACATGATCCCTTACTGGTGTACCTTCAGCCATTTTTGTATTCATCAAACATTTCATAGCAAACTGACTAGCTGCTATACTCTAATGTCCGAAGAGTTCCTTGAGATTATACATCATGTCATAAGCAGTGGCCATGGCCTGATGCTGATATTGCAGTACATTTGACATAGATGCCAGAATGTAACACCGCGCTATCTCATCTGCCTTTTTCCACTTCTTATAAGCCTCTTTGACCTCTTCATCAGAGTTAGCATCAGGCTTAGGTGGGCATTCCTCAACAAGTACATATTTGTACTCCTCAGCAGTCAGAACAATATCCAAATTACGTTTCCAGTCAATATAATTAGGTCCAGTAAGTTTGTTTTCATTAAGAATCACCATAAGTGGTCTGAAAAAACCCATTTTTGAAATCCTGAGAATCACATAAATAAAATTATGTAGGGCAAAAAAAACTTTTTGAATTAACTAAATATTGATTCCCTCAAAACAATAATAAAAAATTTACCAACACCTTGAACACCATGAATTTAGCATGCCACGATAGTGTGGACGTATACAAATTCAACTTTGTTCAAGTAGCTTTTTCTTATTAAATTTACTATCATGTCAACATAACTTTATGACAAGTAAAATTAATATGCTGGTCTTGCTCTGGTCATACAAATAATAACAGTGACTCCGATGGGGAGGATACCATTATTTGTATCTAAGTGTATACCATTACTTAATACTAAGTCCATTACCTTGTAATGAGTTCCTTCAGATGGAGAATGTTGACACAAAATTACAGTCAACCAAATATTGATAGAATTGACTACATGATACTTGTGATAATTCAATACGACACATGAAGACTACTTCCAGTACAAGTCAGACGACAGCTCGGATTTGCAATGCAAGTTATTTTGAGTCTGTACTTTTATAATTTTATTGAGTCTAGACTTATGTAAACTGAGCTGTACTGAGCATCCGAGACTTAGCCTATAACCATACCCAAATCCAATAGCTCCACACATATCCAAATAAGCCAATTGGACCCATGACCCATTCTGTGCTCTGGAGACAGAGTTCGGGCCGAACTCTGCCTCCTAAAAATTAGCACCCTAATTTTTAGGGTTGTCTGGCTGCAATTTGTCCAACGGCCAAATTTTTGAAAATTTCAACCAGAATTCTGGCCGAATTCTGCCTACCTGATATCCTATAAATAGGCCATAAATTCTCTCATTTTTATTCATCCAATCTTCTCTTCTCTTCTCTCTAAAGCTCCATACAAGCCATACCCTTCTTCTTCTACTAGCCACAAGCTCCCTAAGCCTCAAGTGCTTAGTACTTTTCAGTCAGGAGTTTGTGCAAGAGTTCAAGAAGTCGCTTGAAAAATTCCAAGCATCGCCACTGCGATCTTTGTAAGAAGTTGACGTGCTCTTCTGAAGAAAAAGCACGGGGTGTAACTACTATTTCACAAATAGTGGATTTAATCCTGAGCTAGAGTTCTCAGGCCTGGACTAGTCCTCCACGAGGGAAACTAGGTTAAAAATCGGCTGTATTTGCGTATGCTTTCTTGCTCCTTATTTATTTCTGCATTTACTCTGATTACTTTCAGCTTGTGAAAGAGTTTAATTTTTAATTGGTTATTATCGTTATAAACTCTATTCACCCCCCTCTAGAGTTGCCATCTATTCTTCAGAGAAGTGAACACATACTAGGTAACTTTCTACAATTATCCCTAAGGAAGTTTGTACTGGTGATCCATAATTATACTCATCCGATATGGAGGAAAACACTATAGCCAACACGCAAGTATAATTACATCACCTACAAACCAGTAATAGAGACCATAGGATTTAAACTAAATAAATATCCTCTCCCACTTAGTTATTTAATAATGAGGGTTTTTCTACTAGTTGATATTATGTGCATGTTGTCCATTATTAATGTAGGCTTGGTTTTTCAAAAAAACAACCACACAATAATAAACATGCATAATCAAAAAAAGCAAAATGACAAAAATAAGAGAAAATATCCAACTATTATGGTCATCTTTGCTGCTCCGTCCTCAACTATCCGAATCCAAAATCTGGCGCTACGCCGATCTATTTGGGGTTCAAAAATCATCCAACTATTAATGTAGGCTTGGTTTTTTTTTTAGGTTTTGGTTGTCGATTCCTTCATCGAAAATTATCTGCCTGCCTCTGGACTGCTTAAAACCAGCATCTCGTCAGGCGTCAGAAACAGCCACCACTGCCATCACGATTGATCAAAAATAATTAAAATTACATCAATCCTATACCTTCTGAAGGAGTTCACACATAATCTAGATTGAAAAATTAAAATAATAAGCACGATCAACCCTCGTGATTTTAATTACATCCACAGAAACAACAACATCCACGACATGTCCGTGGTTTAAACAACACAATCAAAAAACATACATTGGACCATAATAGTTGGATTTGTTGATGCCTGCAAAACCGAGTTAGAACATATCTACATCTACCGACTATTACACAGCACAGGTTTTATTGGACAACATGGACGTATCAATCATACGTAGATCCAAAGTGGCTTTGATACCAATTGATGGAACTGGGGATTCCCAGGACCCTTTCTTGGGTGTGCATATTGATTGATAGAAAGTTAAACAGATCTAATACGTGTTCTAACCCTTCATAGGCGGAAACTAGGGTTCACGAATTGTACCTGAGGCAGAAAGGAGACAAGTAATTCCTGGCAATCTCGAACGGACGACCCCAAGATCTTCTGTACGTATTCCTTCCTCGAGTTGGACGTCGTGTGGGTGACGATCTCCCAACCTTTTCTTCTCCTTGGCAGCCCTCTCTTTCTCTCCTTACGTGAATCACGAATTGAGAAAAAGTTTTAAATTTCTGATCGGTAATAAGGCGTCCAGAGAATAGAGGATATATATAGGCTACGACAGGGACCATGAGGAGAAATTAGGGTTAGGCCTCCTAACGGATATGGATATCTCGTGTTCAGTACGAACACACAATCCAGGCTCATTAATAATAGCTCGGTCCACTAATGAGCTATTGTTGCACTACCTCCCTAATCCTAAATTATATTTGTGGGCTCCTTTTATTATATGCTCGTTTGGCTCCACATGTTAAGATATCGTATGTCCGTCGATCAAATTAAGTTACTGACAACTATATTGATTCGACATCTTTTATCCTTAAGTAGTACCGCTCAACTTTATTTGTCATGTCGGATATAATCTACCTGCAGGGTTTACATGACAATCCTTATGGGCTCCTTAAGAGGACATCATCAACCCGATGTATCGAAACATGGATTCCATTTATAATCAACAGCTCATCATACATACAATGTTATTACCCAATTCATAGAGGTTGTTGATCCATAATAAATCTCACTCTTTTATGAGTCAAAATAATGCACACTATATATACAATGTCCGTTATTATATCCGGGTTAAGGGCACAAGCATCCATAATAACAGAGGTATTTGTTCTCTTATGTAGTTAGTATAAAGAGAACAACCTCAAGTGGTCCTGTTCAATACACACAAAGTGTACTAGTTTAAACCTATAGTCAAGATAGACTAATACCAGATTACACTACAACCTTTCCAATAGATTTTCCAAGTCCATCTAGGTTGTGAACTATTTATATACTCTATAGGGAACTGATAATATGATCTTCTATGTGACACCACACACCATATTATCTACAATATAGAATATCAGACATTTGCATTAACACTTGCAACAAATACAATATGCAAACATTTGCCCATATGATTCTCATTCAAAATTTAAGGAAATAAGGTTACTAAAAAAGTGATGCTTTTAGTATATAACCCTAACAAGATCAGCTAAAGCACCTGTAGTGAGGGTACCTACAGCACCTGCAGTACCACCGAGGGGACCTCCACTCCAGACCCAGTAAAAGCTTTTGCTCACTACCAGCAACAGAGGGGTGCACCACAGGACACAGCGTTCGATTTGATGGTCGAACAGACCGAACCCATCAGAGACGTCACTGCAGGTGTTGTCCTTCTTAATTCCTTTTTTGCTTTAGCATTATTCAACTCTGGTGCTACACATAGCTTTGTATCTATATATTTTGCTCTTAGACATCATATTGTTGCAGAACCTTTGGGTAGTTCTTGCAAGATCATGACCGGGGGAGGCATTATCCTGGTTTATGATATTTGCAAGAGGCGAAGAGTTTCTCTGGGTTGACGGGAACTGAGTGTGTGTTTACTCGTAATGCCATTTTCGAGCTACGATATTGTACTCGGGATAGATTGGTTGAGTAGGCACCATGCTATTATAGATTGTGGAGGAGGTAGAGTTTTGTTTAGTCTGCAGGGAGAGCCAGAGTTTAAGTTTGTCAAAGGAGCTGCTGAGCAGAGTGAAGGTTTTATCTGTAATGCCGTCGGATTTGACAAATGCCCCAACGATGTTCATCAACTCGATGAGGTGTTCTACCAGTACCTTGACAAGTGGTGGTGGTGTTCATCGATGATATTCTGATCTACTCGAAGATATGATTTGTGTCATCTTTGACAGGTTGACCAAATCGGTCCACTTCTTGCCATTCAAGATGGGTTTATGAGGGTTATCTGGTGATCTGGTGTTTCTAAGGATTTCTCCGACACGTGGCACGGTTCGCTTTGGTGGAGGCAGGAAGCTTAGTCCACGGTTCATTGGACCCTTCAGTATTCTTGAGAGGGTCGGTGCGGTAGCCTACTACCTAGAGTTGCCGCCTGCACTAGAGGGAGTTCATAACATATTCCACGTGTCACAGTTGAGACGGTACGTGGCGGATCCTAGTCAAGTATTGGACTACTCAGAGATCGAGGTAGGCCCGACTCTCAGCTATCCAGAGTAGCCAGTAGAGATTCTGGATTGTCGGGAGAA